>JAQIXH010000015.1:0-46511 GCA_034700145.1 Panagrolaimus detritophagus
TAAAGCAATCAATTGAAAAACAAGTCAAAATTTTACATGAAAAGCAAGAATTGGAAATGGAAAATATGATTTTAAGAAAAATTGTAAATAATTTTTTCAATCATTAAAAAATAAATTTTTATTATTATTTTAGATTAAAGAACTTGAAAATTCAAACAAAAAGAAATCAAAAAATGGATGGTTTAAATCTCTTAAAAAATCTTTTTCAAAAAAGTTCTAAAATGTTTATTGTTTTTTATTTATTTTTTATTTTTGAATAAAAGTTATTTACTTTATTGTTGGAGTATACTATGAAAAGGGGGAAAACAGATGTCTGGCAGTTTAGTCATTTTCTCGGTCTTTTTTTTCAGTCAAGAGTCGGCAAATGTGTCATATTAAAATCAGAGCTTATGTGAAAAACGTTTAATGAAAATTTCAGAATAAAAATATGCTTACATTAATAACGGACACAGAAGGAATAAACGTTCGACATAAAATTTGTTAAAAGCGTCAGTTTTTCAAAATTCTCAAATTTCATTAATGAGAAAATATTTATTTTTATAAATATAACATCTTAAACCTACTTTTTATCACTGCTTATAACTGTCCAAACAGAATTCTGATATCTGCTTTTACTAAAAAATTATACCTTGATTCCGTCAATCTTTTTTCCGTTTTGATGAAAAAAGATTGCTGCTAAAATGCAATTTTTGTATTAATTTATGCTGGTTTTTCAACTCCAGATTTTCTTGCTTCTTTTTTAGTTTCATGTTTAAAATTTTTTTTTTCTCTTGCGTTTGAAAAATTTTTAATTTTTTCCGGATATTTTGGCCGGCCGATTTATGGGGTCAGATTTAATATAAGAGACAGAAAAAAATATTTTAATTGGATTAAGTGGAAAAAAATTCAAAGTAATAAACAAGAAGTTTTTGGAATAAGGGGTTTAACTTGTAGTTTTTAGATTCATATACACTGGATAAATCCATCTGGATTTATTTCTAAGTCATTGCAATGTTAATCCAAAGATTTTTTTACCGCGCTTAAACAAAGATTTCATCCTTGATGGAGAGTGAACTAAATTGAAAAAATCATGTGGCAAACATTCAATCAATTTTTATTTAAGGGCATTTACAAGTGCTGAATTGATTTTACATGCAAAAAACGGCAGGTAGCAAAGTTGCAAACAGATAACTTTTATTTAGTTCCTTTATAAAAAAAAAGGTTTGCAAGAATAATGTTTTGTTTGCCATTTAAAAATTCTATTTTTAAATCTTCAACATCAAAAAATACATGGCAGAAAAATTATATTCCAAAAGATGCAACACAACAAGTAAAATTTTTATTATATGTGAAGCATATTAATTTTAATTTTTAGGATATATTTTTATCAAAATATCCAGAATATGATGGACGTGGAATTAAAATTGCAATCATTGATAGTGGATTTGATGTAAGCCTTGATGGACTGCAACGCACTTCAGAAGGTCATCCAAAAATTCTTGATTGTTTTGATTTTACTGGAGTTGGAAATGTTGATACTTCTGTTATTAAAGAGGCAGAAAAAAATATTTTAATTGGATTAAGTGGAAAAAAATTAAAAGTAATAAACAAAAAGTTTTTGGAATAATGGGTTTAACTTGTAGTTTTTAGATTCCAACACACTGGATAAATCCATCTGGAAAATGGCATATAGGCCTTAAATCATTTTTTAAACCAACAATGTCAAAAAATGCATGTGAAATTTCTAAAAAACTGCCGGAAATAGATTGCATTGTATGGTTTGACGGGAATAAATGGTGTGCATGTATTGAAACATTTTATGATCTAAAAAAAGTAAAAGTGTTAACAAATTTTCGAGATGAACATGAATATAGTATTTTACGTTTGGAAAACCTTGATATTGCTTATTGTATTACCGTACACAATGATGGAAATTTGCTTGAAATATTTATGCCATATGATGATCATGGGAGTCTTGTGGCGCAAACTGCTGCAGCACATTTTCCTGAAAATCGTGAAAATGATGCATTGGCTCCTGGTGCTCAAATTTTTTTGATGAGTGTTTGGGGTCCTGAAACGGATTCAGATGAGCGGTTTCTGCAAGCACTTAATAAAGCGGTATGTCCAAACTTTCATGATCCGATTTATTGTCGCTGTCTTGCATACATACGTACCAGATTTCTGCGAAATCAAAATTTCGGTATTATCCACTTTGGATAAAAAGTTATTTTTTACATTACTAATGGATGATAATTTTGAAAAAAATTTCGAAATTTCAATTTTGAAACGGCTAAAGCACAGAAATTGAAATTTCGATTTTGGACATAACAATTATTTTGATATTTTTATGTTTCGATTTTGGCAATCAAAAATTATTTCAGTTTCGGACATAAAAACTCTTTCAGTAATTTTGACATTTCGATTTCGCAGAACCTTGATGCGTATATTTATTATTTAAATTTTAGCTTTTAAAATGTATTGAACTCAACGTTGATATCATCAATTGTTCATTCAAAAGTTTTTTGGGGTAATAAAATTTTTAAACAAACTTTAAACACTTTAAAAAAAATATAATTTTAGAGATGAAAAAATTTCTGAATTGATAAACAAAATTGTAAAAGAAAATAATACTTTAATTTTTAAAAGTGCTGGAAATTATGGACCTTTTTACGCAACAATTCTTAAATGTGATTCTTGTGTTGAAAATGTTATATTTCGAATTGGAGCAGCGATAACATTTGAAATTAAAAAAAGAATTTATAATGTTCCAATAACATTAAATAACCACCCTCCAATAATATCAGAACTTTCATCAAGAGGGCCAGGTTCAATGGGAAGTTTAGGATTAGATTTTGTCGCACCTGGGGCCGTTGTTACAGATGACCCCCGATTTTCTTATGAAAAACTGGGAGCTTATTCTGGAACAAGTATTGCAGCACCAAATGCTGCAGGAGCTGTTGCGTGCTTACTTTCTGGATTAAAAGCAAAATCAATTGAATATTCAACAAAAATGATTAAATTTGTGCTAGCAAAAACTGCTAATTTACCAAAAAATCGAAATAAATTTGAATTTGGGCATGGACTTATTCAAATTTATGATGCATTTGAATATTGTCAGAATCATTCAAAAATTGATTTTAATAACAAAATTCCATATCCTTTACCTTCAGCAGGTGGAATTCATTTCATGCAAAACGATGATGAAGAAAATACTGTAACGGAACGTGAAATAAATTTATCACAGTTCATTGAAAATGATGAACCTTCAAAAGATGTAATTGAAAATTGTACCTTAGAAATTTCACCAAAAACAGCTGAAAATTTTATTGAATTCGATAGAAATAATAAATTTAAATTAAAAATTGATACAAAAGATTTAGAAGCGGGCAGTTTAAATTTTGCAGAAATTTTGATAATGGATTCAGAAATCGGTTCAATCTATAATATTCCGATAAACGTCATTTATGTTTTAAAAGTCACTAAAACTCATAATTATCACTTTGAAAAAGAGATAACTTTAAATTATGAAAATCCATATTATCTCATCTTTTATCCATATTTTGAAAGTTCTACAGAATGCAAGATTACAATTACAACTTTGGAAAATTCAATACTAGATTTATGCATTAAATATATGGTTCGAAGTGCAAGTGAAGAAACTGAAGAAACTGTTAAAATTCTGGATTTTGTTCCAAATGTTTCAACACAAACGCATACAATTTCTATTGAAATTAAAGCTATTCATGAACTTTGTATTTTTCAAAAAATTGGTGCCCTTCCATTCGTAGTGATAAATTTAGAGTTTAATTTCATCAGTGATTGAAAAAAGTTTTATCTGTGTAAAAAAATGAATTATTTGCTTTTTTATATAACTTGTAGTACATATTATATATTTTGAAACATTTATTATTGCAGAATCAAAAAATTTTACACCCAAAACCTTTTATATTGTTTTTTATCTGAAAAAAAAATTAAGAAAGATAACTTATCAAAAAATGCAATAACATTTACAATCAACATTAATTTGAAAGCTTAATTAACAATTAACAAGAACATTATCTGCTCATCAGAAATCATGAGTATACTCAATCATGCATTAAGTTTCCAAATAAAAACTTAAAAATCCTGGACTCGTGGAAAAAGTAATAAAAAAACAAATTTATTGATTAAAAAATTTTGTAAAAAGAATTTTGAAAGCATTTTATTTAACAAGTTCAAAAAAATTCAATAATTTTTGCCTTAATCTTTTTCTGAAAAATGTTTTAAAAATAGGTGCGAAATTTATGCCATTGTTTTTTTTGCGCCGAATTCATTTTTCAACTCAAAAAACCAAAATAATATTATTTTTGTTATTTTATATTATAAATTTTTTAAATCCTGCTTTTTTACCTTCAAAAAAAATGTCTTCACTTCCATTTTTTTCATCACCAAAAAAATGTTTTTCTGCAATTTCTTCGACATCTCCAATTGGACAATGTATTATTTGTTATTCGCCATTAACTCAATCAAATACATATGCAATTACAAAATGTAGGCATACTTTTCATAAGCGATGTATTATGCATTGGTTTAAAGTATGTAAAATTTTTAAAAATAAATATCAATGATTTTTTTTTTCAGGTATTTGAAAATTGTGCAACTTGTCGAGTTGATGCTGTTAAAAATGATATTATTAAATTATATATTCAAGAATTAAATTTTGATGATACTTTTGCAACCAATAAATCTGTTAAAAAGGTAATCACATTTTTTAACGTTTTTTTAAAATTTATTTTTAGAATCATGGAAAATATTTTGTAAAGCAATCAATTGAAAAACAAGTCAAAATTTTACATAAAAAGCAAGAATTGGAAATAGAAAATATGATATTAAGAGAAACGGTAAATAATTTTTTCAATCATTAACAGTAATAATATTATATTATCATTTCAGATAAAAGAACTTGAAAATTCAAACAAAAAGAAATCAAAAAATGGATGGTTTAAATCTCTTAAAAAATCTTTTTCAAAAAAGTTCTAAAATGTTTATTGTTTTTTACTTTGTTGTTTTTTTAATTTATTTATTTTTTATTTTTGAATAAAAGTTATTTACTTTATTGTTGGAGTATACTTTAATAAGAGAAAACAATTTTGTCATTTTCTCGGTCTTTGAAGCAAATTGGGGAGACTCGTTAATTGTTGACGTATTTGGATGATGGAAATTTAGTTATATTTGGATAAAATTATTAATCATACGATAAAATTCTTTGCCAATTTTTGAGAAATATCTTTAAGGAAAAAAGTAATTTAAAAAAGGATTTTAACATTTTTTTGTTATTTAAATATTTAACCCGTTTGTTTCGGCCAAAACGGTAAATTTGTAAATGCATTTGCACAAGCAAAAAATTCAATTTATTCCAAATATTTCAACATAAATTTCTATAATTTCAAAACAAAATAAAGCTATTCGTGAATTTTGTATTTTTCAAAATATTGGTGATCTTTCATTCGCATTGTTTTTAAACAAGATTAAAATCAGAATTCAATTTTACCAATTATTAAAAAATTTTATTTATGTAAAAAACCCTGATTTATTTATAAAAAATAAAAATTTTAAATAAATTAGTATTTTTACAAATACATTTTTTAAATTAAAAACATAAAAAAAATTATAACCAAAAAATATATTACTCAAAGATGCACCAACAAAAAATGATAATAAAAATTGTTAAAGAAAAATGTTAGAAAAAATAATAATTACTATTAAAAATATTTAAAAAACGATACAAATATATCACAGAAATAATTAAAACAATGCTGTAGCAAAAAATAACGATTTCAAACAAAATTTTCTTTTTGAAGCGGAGGAGCAAAAATTGATGGGAACAGATGATGGAAGCCGAAATACCATAACAGATTTTAATAACGATCCTGAAAATAAAACAAATAAATATCAAGTAAATAAAAAGTTTCCCCAAAGCTTGAAAAAAAAACATAAAAAATAAGCAAAAGTGAATACAAAAAACGTCCCGAATAAAACCAGTGAAAACTTTGAACGATAAAAACAAGAAATCAAAAATACCAACCAAAAAATGTTTCACATTTAAAAAACCTTATCCGAAAACTTTTGCACAACTTGTTTTTTAAGCAACTACAATATCCTTAAAAAATAATAATGTAGTTTTGCCAATGTGAAACATCCAGAACAAAAAAGAAAGAAGAAAAAAGTGCCGAAAAGTAAAACAAAACAAAAAAAGAGTAAAATTATTTTAACCTTTTTTAAATTTCAAATTCTGTGGGGATTCTATAAGTTACAACAATATTAAAAATATAAGGCAACTTTAATAAATTTTAAGATTTTGCTGGATTACGCTAAAAAATATAAAATAGGAATAAAATATGACCATTAAAGAAATATATATTAGAGTAATAATAATTGAAATATACCATGACTAAATTAATCAAAAAAAAACTTACCGATAAATATGAGCTAACAGAAGAACCCAAATTTGAAAGTTTATTTGCAACTTTTGAAACACCTTGTTGAACGCTATCTTTTATATCAGACATTTCTGGAACATGATCAGTATAATTTGAATATGATGAACGTTGTTGCTGTTGTCCACCTCCGAATAAATCAGCTGAACCAATACCAGTTGAACCTTCAAATCGTTGAAGGCTTGTCTTTGCCTAAAAAAAAAAGTTGTTATGTTTTTGTTAATATTAAAATTATTATACTTCATATTCTGCTCCAGCTTCATTACCAAAGAATTGATCAGATGAAATTGCTTTTGCATTATTAAACTTTTTTAATGTATCTTCTGTACTTGCTTGTGGAGGTGGAGCATATCCTGCAGAAGATCGACCGTATGATGTTGTAGTTGTTGTTTTTCTGAAAAAGATTACGGTATTTAAGAAGACATGGAAAATGTATACAATTTATATTCTACAGTATCCAAAAGTATACATTAACACATAAACTAAAACTTACTTTGTTGGTGCTGCATCACTATATGAATCAAAGAATGTATCAGAATCCAAAGTTTTATTATTTCTTGAAGAAAATAAATCATCTGTTCCATTATTATCAGCTTTTGAGGTTATTCGATCATCAACAATTTCCCAATCATCATCGTTTGATTTCTTACTGCTGCTATTGTTACTGCTACCTTTTGCAGGCACACCTTCCTGTTGAATTGTTCGCATTCCAACTGAATGACTTATTGTACTTCGTCCAAGTCCACCAATTCCAAGCCGATCAACCATTTCAGCTTTGCTAGGATCTTTTGCAGCAGCTTTTAGCTTTTGTTTTGCTTGTTCTTGTTTTTCAACTTCTTTCATTAAAAATTTATTTGATAATTTTGTTCCATCATCATTCCCCCCAGCTGTAGGTTCATCTTCTTTCATTGACAACTTTGAAAATGTTTCACGTTCTTTATCAAAATTATTTGCTTTTTGTTCAACATCCGAAAAGTTAGTTTTAACTTTTTGTGCACCAAAACCTTTCTTTCCACCTAGCGTAATTTTCTTTACAGGTTTTTTGATAAGTGCAGATTTTGTTTCTTCATTAGCGTTTTCTTGTAAATGATCAACATTTGGTCCAAATAATGCATCATCAGATTCAGGTACTGCTGGCTTTGGTGCAGCAACAACAGATGGAATAGGTTGTTGAACGGTTGGAGCATGAAAATCTTGTGAAAAGAAATCTTCTTCATGATCTGGAGTTGGAGAAGCAGGGAATTCACTTTGATTATCAATAAGGAGTTTATTACCATACATTTTTACTGCTTGATTTGAAAGTTGTGCCAAACGATCCTTAAAACAATACATAATATATGTTAAAAATATAATAACAAACCTTGTATAATGTTGCTGCACGACTTTTATATTTTTGTTGTGCATCATTTGTTGTACATCCATGTTGTTTAAAGAATTGTGTCTACAAAAGAATATTAAAGATACACAAAAAGAAAAAAGTAGCTTACAGCATTTGCATTTCCACCAACTTGCATTCCTCTCAATTGTTGCCATGACCAATTTGTATCCAAATTTGTTGACTTTACAAATGTAATATGTACACCCAAATTTCGATGTGTTGCAGAACAATCAATACATATAAATACTCCATATGTTACAGAAGACCATGTTGGATTTCTTGAACCACAATCAAAGCATAATTTATTTGCTGGAAGAGTTCGAAGCTTTCGAAAAACTGTATCCAAATCAGTTTTTGTTGGCTTATCTTCGGTCATTCTTTAGCTGAAAAAATGTATATTTAAACAATGCAAATTAATGCAACAGAAGAAGATAATTTATAACGCCACGTCGACATTTTGAAAAGAAGCAAAAAAATTAATGATATGAATCAATATACACGATTTTTCTCCAGAAAGCGGTATACACTTTTTTAGACAATAGAAAAGCGAAAGTGAATCCATTAAAATATCTTTGAGAAATGACTCTGCGCAGAAAAAGAACTAGTCATTTTTTTAAACTTTTGAAAAAAGCCGTGAAATCAAAAAAAGAACTTCCATTTTGCAGTCGGCTGGTTTTTTCGCAGTGTTCAACAG
This sequence comes from Panagrolaimus detritophagus, assembly GCA_034700145.1. Taxonomy (NCBI): domain Eukaryota; kingdom Metazoa; phylum Nematoda; class Chromadorea; order Rhabditida; family Panagrolaimidae; genus Panagrolaimus; species Panagrolaimus detritophagus. The sequence continues at coordinate 8,528 of JAQIXH010000015.1, forward strand.
ATCGACGTGTTTCGTGTCAAGAAAATATTAATACGTCACAAATTTTAATTTTTTTTCTGTAAAAATACAGAATCTTTGAAAACAAAAACTTGAAAATTATTTAATGAAATGTTGAATAAATAAATCTCTAATTGGATTTTAAAATGTATAAGAAGATGGCCACAATGACAAAAGTAATAAATTCAAAACTTTTAACATTAAAGTAACATTATAGTACACGTTAAAAATTTAAAGTTTGATTTTGTTCAACTTAATAATTAAGTCTTAATTTGCTTGAATACAATTTTTTTCCACCAGAATTAAAACTTCGGATTTTTCGAAAACTACAGTATGCAAAAAATGTTAAAACAAAACCTTTTTTTTAAATTTTATTCAATCAAAAACCAAAAGAAATAAAAGTTGTAATAGCAAAACGCAGTATTACTACTAAAAAAAGTAATAAAAAGAAGACAATAAAATAACAAAATAAGCCAAGTAAAATAAAAGTAATATAAAAGAATAAATTGATGTCGGAGAGGATTGATTGAATCATTTTTGCATTCCATCGTTTTTTATCATTTTGATGCTGAACGAGTACGTGAACGACTGCGTGATGCAGAACGTTCTTTTGGTGGTGATGGACTTCTGCTATCATCTTTCTTTGCCGGGGGTGAACGGGATCGACTTCTTCGTATTGGACTTCGTGATCTTGAACGACGAATTGGTGAACGGCTTCGACTGTTTCTAAAAAAGAATATATTAGAATACGATAAAAATATACTGTAATCAAAAAAAGACAACACAGCGGCACAAATATTATGCCAAACCTGCGACAGTCCTGCTTTATGTTTCACTGCAAAAATAAAACTGCTAATATCTGCCAATAAACAGCTTATATAAAGATTTAGAAAGAAACCTGCTAATCAAAGTAGCTGCAACTACTGCCCCAACTTTTTTATAAACTGCTTATTTGCGCTCAAAACTCTTTTTTCAACAAACAGCTACTACCATCAGCCGCAGCAGAAGGCTTTAAAAAATGCAATAATTAAGTTTAAATTTTTAGAAATGTAAAAGTGGATTTTCAAGTTCAGTAGCAAGTAAAAATTGGTTTTTTCGAAATATTTTGAAAATAGTTCTTAGAAAAATATAATATAAGAAAGATACCTGCGACGATCACCACCACGATCTCTTCCACCTCCACGATCACTATAATTTCTATCATAACCATGTTCATCAATTGGACGATCATATTTTGCAAATGAAACACGAATTTCTCGTCCATCAACATATCGTCCATCCATTCTTGATACAGCATAATCCGCATCCTTTTTGCTTGTAAATCTTACAAATCCAAATCCACGACTTTGACGGGAATGTCGATCTCGTGGAATATGAACATCTCCAATTTCACCATATCGTTCAAACATTCGTCGTAGCTCATTTTGTGTTGTTTGATAAGAAATATTATCAACCTAAATATGAATTTCATCAATGTTTTAAAGCTTTTAAACAAACCTTTAATGAATGTAATCCTGAGATAGCAGGAGGTGGGCCTCTTGACGGACGATCACGATAAGACATCTTGAATTAATTAATTAAAATAATAAACAGCAAAATTCAGCGAATATGAAGATAATAAAAAATATTAGTGATTTGTTCTTTTTCTTCAAACTAAAAATAGCGCCAAAATAAAAAAATTGAAATAATCGAAGCCTCACCCCTTCGTTCCAAGACTCAGGAAAAAAGAAAGAGGGTATATTTTTTTTTATTTGTTGATAGGTAACAGAGAAAGGTCATTTACCAATATATATTGCAGCAGCTGCTATTTTTAAAGATTCATCGATTAAAACTATGATTTATTATTAAAAAATGAAAAAATATAAGTAGAAAATATACAGTATAAAAATAGAAAGAAATCACTTTGAATCATATTTATGATGTTTTGCAAGAAGTTTAATAAAATTTGAATGTGAAGCATATAATGGAACATTGTCATCAACATTTTTCCATTGAACATTTACAGCATCATCACCAGCTTTGAGTTTACGTTTTTCCATTACACCATTTGTATCATGAAAATTATAAACGATTGTTTCCATCCAAGAATTATCAGTATTGCGTGGATCATCAACATACTAAAAATAGCACCAAAATAAAAAATGAAATAATTAAAGCCTCACCCCTTTGTAAAGTACAGTACCATTCTTCCATAATTCTTTCATTTCATCTGCTGGAACAGAATCTAATGCCTCTTCAGTAAATTCACGCTGTGCTGCTTCAAGTGGCTCTTCTCCAGCATCAATCATACCACCAGGAAGTGCCCATTGTCCTTAAAAAAGAGCAACATTGTAGAAGTACAAATGCAATAAAAAGTATCTTACCAGAATCAGATCGTTCAATAGCAATATACTGAAGTTTACCATTATTTAAACGAGAAATAAGCGGATCCGTTGCATGATTTGGGCCCCATCTTCCTAATACACCACGTCCACGAAGACCTGTACGTCCTTCAGGATTCAAAGGAGCACCAGATTCATCTAATTTGTAATCACTAAAAATACAGTAACATTATACAAGCAAACAAAATTTAAAAAAAAACAAACCCCATATGTGATTTACGATTAAGTTTTCCATCAATTTGATTAAACTTTAATCCTTTAACAGCATCTGGATCTGCCCATTCTTTTCCTTTTATTTTATCAGAATTATATTCAGCTGGTTTATATTTATCCCATTGAAAATTCCATGGAACTTTTTCATCTGGAACTGCAAAACGAAAGACTTCGCTTTTTATGTAAGGTTTAGCTAAAACACAATTATCCACGTTTAACATACATTAATTGATTCTAAAGAAACTTACATGTGTCTCTGCAAGTTTTATGAAGATGTCCTAACATATTTGCTACTGCTCTTTTCATTCAAAATTTTAAAAGTTTTCAAAGTTGTTTTTGCTTTTTCAAAATTTCAAAAACAAAATTTTACGTAAACAAACGTAACTTTGGCAAAATGTCCTTGGATGTTAGTCAGCATTTTTAACTCTCGAATTTTTTGATGACATTTTTTCTACAACTATTAAAACAGCAATTTATATTATTAATTGAAATCTAAAGTTTAACACACTGCTAAAATTAATTCATAATGGTTGTACAAGCTAAATCTGTAAGTATCTCTCTTTGAATCCCTGAATCTATTAATAACAAATTTTTAGAGAAACATTGATGAAGTCGATGATTACCTTGAACAACAAGAGGGAAAGATTAATCAAGAAAGAGACGCAATGTTATGTCATCATAATGCTCATCAAAAATGTACCAATTGTCTTCCATTGGATGTATGCTTTAAACCTTTTTAGTTCACACCTGTAATGTGAATTTCTTTTTAGCCTTATGATGAAGAATATCTAAAGAAAAAAGATATTAAACACATGTCTTTTCATGCATATGTAAGAAAGTTAACTGATTTACATGGAAAAAGTACAAGAAATGTTCAACCGCTTGAAAATGTTGATTTAAAGGTTGATCTCAATTGTGGTGGTTCACATCGTCCATATCCACAAGGGATTTGCTCAAAATGTCGTCCTCCTGTTGTTACTTTGAATCGACAAGTAAGAGCTTTTTACTTGTCTTCCTCTGATGTATTATTTTTTAGCGATATCGTCATGTTGATAATCTTACCATTGAAAATAATCATATTGTTAATCGTTTCCTTGATTTTTGGAGAGGAAGTTCATATCAGCGAGTTGGATATCTTATTGGCCGATATGAACCTTTTGGAGAAGTTCCATTAGGGATTAAAGCAAATGTTGTTGCTATTTATGAACCACCACAAAAATCTGCAGAAAATAGTGTAAGCTTTGAAGCTGATCCAAATGAAGAAATTGTTGATGAACTTTGTGTTGCTTTGGGTATTAAACGTGTTGGATGGATCTTTACTGATCTTTGGTCTGCTGATAATTCAAAAGGTACAGTACATTGTACTCGTCATGGTGTAAGTTTTAAACTTCTGGAATTTGTTATCTATCATAGAGCTTTTAGGAATCTTTCCTTTTATCTGCTGCTGAATGTATTACCGCAGGAGCTTTTCAATCAAAGTATAAAAATCATACAAAATATTGTACTGATGGAGTTTTTGGTTCAAAATTTGTTACTGTTGTTGCATCTGGTGATAAAAGTGATCATATTAACTTTAGTGGTTATCAAGTTTCAAATCAATGTACTTCAATGGTTGAAGCAGATATTCTTGTTCCAACAGATTACATGGAACTGGCATATGTTCGAGATAAGCCATTACATGAAAAGCATTATGTTACTGATGTTCAATTTACGGTAGCTTTATCATTATTTGAAGTTGATTAATAGTTTTCAATTTAGGAAAAAAATGAATATGGTGCTGAAGTTCTTCGTGATGGACGTCCAATGCCTGTTGAATATTTGCTTGTTGATGTTCCTGCTGGTATGCCAAAAGAACCATGTGAAACTTTTCATATTTCTCAAACTGGTTTTCCTATTGAAAATCGTGCAATGATTGGTCAAGTTCAGGTTAGTTTACCGTACCTCTTTGATTAAAGTCATACTGTGGTTATTCTAAATTTAGAGTGTCTCCCGTGTTATGGAATACATTAATGCATTTTCATCAAATCAATTTATTGATCTTGCTTCTAATTTTCATTTCTTGGTTTATCTTTTAACAAATGATATGTTGAAATTTCCAAAAGAAGAAATCTTTGAACTTGTTAAACATATTACTGCTCGTGATCGTGTTAAAGCTGCTGAATGGGCTGAAAGCAATGATACATGGAAAATCTTTATTCAAATGTTACAAGAACAAGCTCATCGTAAGTTTTTCTTTTTTTTTAAAACTTTAGTATTTTTTACGTTAACATATTTTAAGACGGTGGACCTTCTTCTGCTCCATCAGCTGCTGGAAGTGGTGGTGCACATTGGGCATGTGCACATTGCACCTTTGAAAATACTGAACCTCGTGCAGATTGTGAAATGTGTGGTCTTCCAGCTAATTAAAAAAGCTTTTGTATCATATTTTTTGTTAAGGGAATCTTGTTTATTAAAACCTTTGTGCATGCTTAATATTTATTTAATTTGTTAAAATACAAAATTTTATTATTATATTATGCTCGTTGTTGAATTGCTTCTTTAAGGCCGTCAGGATTATTTCCTTCAAAAGTGTGAATTGTTTCACCATTTTTGATAAAACAAAAAGTCGGCATTACTCGAACTTCATAATTTTGTACAATTTCTTCTCCTTCATCAACATCAACTTTTATAAAAATGACATTTGTGAATTCATCAGACATTTTCTAAAATTGTTTTTGTTTGTTTTAAGCAAACATTAGATTTTTGAACGGTAGTTAAAGGCTAAAATCGATAAAGTGTGGAAAAATATTACAGCATTTTCCGTGAATTAAGGCATACTGTAAAACGGAAAGACTTTTAAATAATTAAGTTTTTTTGAAAAATTTTAAAAGCACTTACATGAAATTTTGGTCCCATAATTTTGCATGGTCCTAAAAAAGAAGGTAATGTTAAAAACAATAATTACAAATTAAAAGGAGCGAACGATTTAATACATTTTTCATTTTATCGTTTTTTTTCGAAATGTCAGGTTCATGGTATTTCAAAAAAAACATGTTTAAATGAAAAATGTATCAAACAGTTCGCTTCTCTTTAATATGAAAAAATTTAAAAAAAGCTGCTGATTTAAATGTAAAAATAAAAACATACCACACCAAGTTGCAAAAAAATCAACCACAACAAGTTTATTTCCGGCTGCTTTTAAAGCTTCATCAAATTCATCCTAAGGAAAAGTATACTGTAATCCAAAATTTTACAATAAAAAAACGAAAACGAACTTTTAAAGCATATTCTGCGACAGGCATTTTGAAGATTATTCTAAAATATTCTTCAAAAAATTTTAGTCTCGTCTTTTTTTTAAAGTCTCAGCTTCCAATAAAAGATGCCTTTTATGTCAACGAAAAAAAAGAAGTCTCTTTTTTTTATTTGTAAAGTTTCTTTTTACATTACTTTTTTTGATGAAAAAAGTGTGGTAAAAATTCTATTTTTTTTATGTTCCCAAGACAACCCCCCCCCCTTATAAATACAAATGTCCTAAATTAATTTCATATGATTTTATAGAAGCAAAATATATTTTTGTGGTGTATTAAATTATATTTATGTGAGATTTTTAAATGAAACTTACAAATGCCAAAAAAAATTTGTTAAAAGAAGTGTAAAAAATTTTTTTTTCCAAATTAAGTAATGCGTTTCGCCTGTAAATTTAACAATGTTTTTAACATTGTTGTTTCTCTACAGTAGAATACAGTATTCCACAAACAGAAAAAATCAAACATTTAACGGATACAACTTTGATTATGGAAGGATATTCATATTATGAATAAACAGACTTTGAAGTGATCCCATTACCAAAAATATTATTAGTTAAATAAAATCAACTAACACCAAAAGGGGCTTAAAATTTTTATAAGAATTGCATGATCAGTTTAAACTGCAGTTTTTGAAGCTTGTATTATAAAACTGTGGCACTTGGTCTCATTTGCATGAGATGTATTTCAGCTTTTTCAACTCTTTTTTTACATTTTCCAAAGATCTGATGCCAAATTTACAAAAAAACGTATTTATCAATTAAATTAAACTTTATTATCTTTATAAAACAAAGTTCAACAACTTTGAAAAAAAAAAGCTTTCGATCACGCTTTCAAAAACGAATGGTTTCACCCCGAAAAATTGTGTTAGTTTTTTTTTTGATTTTTTTTATAAAAATTTTTTGTTTGTTGAAAATCGTGTTTTATTTTTAAACGTTTTTGTTTTAATATATTTAAGCATTTAAATTTAACATTTATATAATAATTATTATAATTTTCAGCGGAACAATGCTCATGCGAAAGATCGCAAATCCAATTGCAATTCAAAGACAACTTCGACTTTTTGTACAACGTAATCCAGGTGTTGTATTTAATGGTATTCGGCATAAATGGGTTTCTGGTGCACAAGCAAAAAATACCAATAATATTCCAGTTGGTACTCGACTTGGACATGAAGAAGATCCTGAACTTCATACATATGATGGAGAATATAGAGGTACACCATCAAAAGGTGATACATTAATTCCTGAGTAAGTTTTTTAATTTTAATATTTTGCACAAGTTTTTATACTAATATTTGTGCCTTTTTTAGTTATTTGTATCGTAGTGTACCACCTGGTTCAACATATATTGATCGTTGCGTTTCAACTGTTTTAGGAACATGCATGTGGTTTTGGTTCCTCTATCATATGTATTATCATTCTGGACATATTCTCGTAAGTTTTATATGTGCTTTAGATTTTGCTTTTAAATACACAATCCCGAGTAGTAGTTTTCCTTAACTATCTCGACAACAAAGTTTTTTGATTTATAATTTTATATAAAATCTTAAATTTTGCATTGTTAAATGTTGGATAAACTATAGCTTTAGCTACAGTACTCTTTTGAACTTGTTATTAACTGTATTAATTATTTAGGGGCATTGGTATATGCCATATACATCTGAATTTACTGATGAAGAACTTGGTATTCCATCTGACAATGCTGAAGATCCAGAATATTGGGGAAATCATGATAAACCATATGGTACTTATCGTTAGGAATATAATTGATATGTTTTGTAGATGTTTATTTTCTTTTATGTAAAAATTATTGAAATGAATTGAAATCAAATAATAATCAATTGTATATTATTTTCCAACTTTTACAACAAACAAATATTTAATGAAACGAAAAGAAACATTTTTAATAATGAAACGTTAAGTGCTTTTTTGGCGGCTTTAGGTTTTTCTCGCTATTGATTAACGACGTTCAATGAAAGGAAAGAGAATAGCCGCTGGCACGGACAACATCCTTTTTTTTATATTTATTTGAAAGTGAAGGGAAATAGACTTTGGCATTTGTAAAAATGCGCGAGGATTGCAAAAAGCTATTGCCTTTTTTGCAAGCTTCTTTTTTTTTGTCTCCAATGAAATGTTTTCTCTCCTTTTTTAGCTTTAGCTTTTTTACTTTTTAATGTTGCTTCTCTGTATTGTTTGGAGAAGAGAGTAACATTACTTACTTCTACAACTCAACTCTGTTTTATCCACCCTCACTTTTCTCACGCGCCTTTCATCTTTCTTCTTCAACAAAATAAAAGCATAAACAACTTAATCATTCTTAGATTACATCGAAAAAGGAGATATTATTTTTTAATGGGATACGTAAATTAAAGATTATTTTTTTTTGGGATACATAAATTAAAGATTATTATTTAAATTAAAACATTAAAGGATATAAAATGAAAATGTTAATTATTGCTATTAACGAAAAAAATTTATTAATATTTAAAAGTTTTTGGAACTTCCATTTTCTATTTTAAAATGCCTATACTGTAAAATGAAATTTTTTTCACTTTTTTTATGAAACATTATATTTTTTTCATTTTTATTTTTTGCGTTTTTTTTAACAAAATTGAACCATAAAAAAAGTCTTTCTTCAATTTTTTTTTCAAGTGAATTTGTTGCTTCACTTCTTTTTTTCCTCCCTTTTTTCGGTAATTGACTCTTTTAATCCCCATTTTTTGAACTGCTTCCACTTCAAAGAAAAAAATGCCATCGAAAACTTTTATTTTTTAAAAAGGATTATAGGCAATCTTTTTCAAATTTTCATGAATAAATCATCAGATGCTCTTTTTTTGCTTTTGAAGCAACAACTTTTTTTGTTTTTCTCTTGCAAAACACTTGATTCTGAAGCTCAAGAATTTTCTTTTTTGGCAAATTTTTTTGTTTTGTTTCAAGTGGGTTTTCTTGGGTGAAAGTGATAGTTTCAAAAAGTTCTATTTTTTTAGAAAACTTTTTTTTTCAAGATAGATGCCAGAGGCAGGAAGAAAGAGACAAGCAAGCATATATCCTTTTTCTGGGAGAATAAAACATTTACATGTTTTCTTTCTTTTTGTTTTGTTTCCCCGAGAGGCAAAAACAGAAAAAGGGAGAGAAAAATGCTTTCCTTTCTACTTTTTTTTTCGAGTTGAACCAAAAAAGGGGACACCACTTTCTACTATGACAGTTAGCTGCTAGCTATATTCAGTCACAGTCAAGTCAGAGACTATTACGAAAGCCAAAATAAAAAAGAGAATAACGGCAAAGTCCTTTTCTATCCCTTTTTTTGTTGTGAATTTCATTGAATGCCATTAAAAGAAAAAAGAGAGGATTTTGACGTTCTCTTTTTTTCAATTTTATTTGAAGATTCCTTTTTTAAACGTTAAAAAGTTTCATTTTTTTTGATAAATCTTTCAAAAATAGAAGTGCCTTTTTTTATCCGAAATGGCTTTTTTTGATATAATAATCTTGTGAACTTTAATTTTTCATAAAAATTGATGACGTCGTTTTGTGAGAGATTATTGTGTTTGCATAATAAATGATATACCGTAATATTTTTTTTATAAGTATACAATTACCTTTTCTTTAAATTACATCATTTTTACTGTATCGTTTATAAAAAAGTGTATGTAATAATTGTAATGACATGTTTGCAAACTTATTTATAAAAGAGTTTAAAGGAGGTGGAGGGGTTAATAAATTTTTCATTTTTAACGTTTTTTCGGCATGAACCTGGCAATGTCTTTTTCTATTGTTCTTGTACCTGATTTTCAGGGTTATGCCATTTCAAAAAAAACCACGTTAAAAACTGTTCGCCTCCTTTAATTTAAAAATTTTTTTAATTTTAAAGATTTAAAACAGCTGTTTTTTAAATTTCAGACCATTTTTTGTACAAACAAATAAAATAAACTTTTTTATTAAAAATTTAAAAATAACCTTTTACAGTAATTTAATTTGCATAAAATTTTTTTAATTATTTGTTTTCTTTTTTTGATTTTTTAGAAACTTTTTGATTTTTTTTAAAATTTTTTTTACTCCGGTAACAGCTATTTTTTGGGATAAATTAATTTTCTTTTTTCAATTTTTGACAAAATTAATTTTTTGTAGAAATTAGGTGACACGGCATTTCTCTTATTTTTAATAATTTTAATCTTAAAATCCCTTTTTTCTCATTTCCAAAACAACCGAACCGGAAGCCTTAAATTAAAATAATATTACTCGTAAAAATATTGATTAAATATTAAAAGTATAAAAAAATGAAGATGAAATGATGATTATTGTTTCCTTCCTTTTTCCCTATATGCCATTTTCACCTGACTAACGACCTTTTTAAAATTTTTTTTCTAATAATCTTCATCAAACACGAAAGGCTTTCCTTTTTTTTAAAGCAAAAACAGCTTAAATTCCTTTTCCATTTATGGCACTTTACCTTTTTTCCTTCTTCTATTCTCTTATTTTTTACTGCTGACTTTTTTCTATTCTCTTTTTTTAATGGCACGTCAGGAAAAAATATTTTCCTTAAAAAATGTAAAACATTTTGTTTTTTATGCCCTTCATTTTTCAGTTTCTCCATTAAGACTCATTTTTCACTCCTGTTTTTATTCCCATTTTCTTTGCTATTTTAGATTTTCTTTTTTTATTTGTTCGACAATAGCTTTTAATGAATATTTTAATATTCTGCATATTTTTGTGTGTCTTAAAACGATTTTCTTTTTTAGAATCTCCTTTTCTATGATTCCTACTGTAAGCAGCAGCAGCAGCAATAAATTCCGTCCAATTCCAAAACTTCCTGAAATTAGCTGTGATCAGGGTTGTGAAGACGAAGACGAAGAAGAAGAAGACAATTCAATTGAAGAGGAAGAAGAAAATCCTGTTGAAAAACATCGGCAACATCGCCAATGTGACGGCTTTGAAAGTGACGAAGATATCGAAATTTTATTACGAAAAACAAAATTTCTTCGACATTCGAAATCTGCACATGCTGATTTGGCGCTTCCAACAAATCATAAAAAGAAAACAAATTTGTTAAATGGTTATGGTATTAAGGTTAGTAAAGTTTAAAATTTTCGCGTTGAATATTTTTTGGTCTCAACACGAAAATGAAATTTCATTCCTTTCAAGATTTATTAGTGTCTTGACACGAAATTGAAAAATTTCTTTTGTTTTGAGACTTTTTTGAACCTTGACATGAAATCGAAAATTTGAAATTGCGTCATCACATTCGTCTTGTGACATCTTTGGTCTTGAAACGAAATTCAAAATACTTTTTTAGTCTCTTTAAGCAAAATCGAAATTTTAATAATTTCAAGCTACCTTTTGGTGTCTTTATACGAAATCAAAATTCAGTAAATTTTTCTATTTTAAATTTTAGGAAGAAAAAGAAAATAGTTCATCCGATTCTGATGAAGAATTTTATGTTCATCAATCATTGCTTCCATTTCGAAAAAGTAAATCTTCAACTTTAGGCTTTGAAGGAATTGAAGCAAAAACGGTTGAAATAAAAAATCTTGGAACTTTCAAAGCTTCAAAAGTTTTGGAAGTTATCGAAAAGCAAACAGCAGAAATGTTAAAATCTCAAGAACCTGAAGTTGCAACATTCATTTCAAATACAATTGATTATTGGCCGCCTCCAGAAGACGAAGGCGAAGATTCAGCATTGCATGAAGCAATTTCTCGAAGGATTTCGAAAGCAAAGAAATCGATTATTTCCGAAAATGAAAGCCATGGATTTCCGTTGATTCCATTTGGAAGAACCGCGAGTGTAGATTCAGATGGAATAATTTCTGTTGGAGCATGGTCTGCACCAGCCCAGGTTGCATCAGATTCTGGTGAGAATAGTGAAGATGAAATTATTGGCGGGCAAAAAATGCGATCCTGGAGTGCAACAGAGCGGCCATGTACGAATGAAAATGAAGAAGAGAGATTTTGTACAAGGAAGGGCATTTCGTTAAGCTGTGAAAGATCACATCATTGCATTTATGATGAAATTGTTGATGAGTAAGTTCCTAGCTGTTTAGGGAATTTTAATTAGTCAAACTGAAAATTTAAATTTTTGGTTTCACAAAATTGTTAAGACCAATGGGATTACTATAATCTTAACAATTATAGATTATGGAAAGGCCATTTATCTTGTGATGATTTAACAGAACCTGAAATTATTTATGATGAAACTTCTGATTCCCTCCGGGATATTGATTATAATCAAAATCCATTTAGCTGTATTCAAGAAATGGAAGAATATATCTGTTCACCTGGATTAAATATCAACCTCCAAACCCCTTCATCTTTTACCCCATCCCCTGTAATGCCTGGATCAAAATCAGATTCTGCTCTTAAATTTTATGCTTGCGATCGTCCAAAGACTCCACTCTGCGGTGAACCAAATCCATCTAATTCAACACAAGAAATTTATGATCCTTGGCATGCTGATGCCATTGACGATACACAACAACAACCAGGGCCAATTCGATCTCGATCTTGTCATGATACATTTGAATCAACGGATGAAGAAGCACTTATGCTACGGCATTGTCAAATGTGCCCTTCACCAGATTGTAAACAAATTATTGAAAAACAAAAATTTTCTGTTCGAGACAATCAAGGTTCTGAAGGGGATAATGATGATGAAACGGATGAAGAAGAAGATGCTCGAATAAAAAAGGCATTTGAAGCACAAATTGAAAAAATGCAACAATTTGCAGATGGTGAAACAGCATCCCTGCTTGTACATCATGAAGATGATGGATCTTTTGAAGATGAAGAAGAGGAAGAAGAAGAAATTGATGGAGAAGATTGTGATAATCGTTCATTTACAGTATATGATGATGAAATTCCTATGGCTGATGATCCGACCATTGATTCACCGTTAAATGCGTATTTGGTTAAAAAGTTTATTCTTTCACGTTCATCTCCACCTATGGCATCTGAAGATGATTTATCGGATGTTGAAATGACTGAAATTGGATCTGATGATGAAGAAAGTAGTGCCATAGATTTACCCCCAAAACATGATCTAAGATATAATTTATCGTCAATGTTAGTAAAAAAATCTCATTCAGATTTTGGTTGGAAATCTGCTGGAATGAAAACGGATGAATCAGTTGGGAATTTGAATTATTGGTTACAAGAAAAACAGCAAAAACCAAGCGTAAAAAGATCTTCAACAACTTCGGCAATGTTACATCAACCAAATCGATCTCAATCATCTTTTTCAACTTTCAATAATGGAATGTTTTATAAAAATGATGCAATACCAAAAAAAGAGGAGGAGCCAATTTATGCAAATCTTCCACAATTTTTCAACAAAAATGAAATAAAACCAGGTTAGCTTTCTTTTTTCGATGCCATTCAAAAAAATACATTGTACGTATTTGTGTATAATGTTTAACCCTATTTCCCATGAGAGAATTATCTCTTACTTCATCCGCTGAATAATACTTATATAAAAAAAGTGGCTTTTAATAGAATGCCAAAAAAAGAGACATCCAAGAAATTCCATTTTTAATCACTTTTTTTTGAGTATTTTTCATTCAAAAAAATAGGGTTGTAAAAAATATAACTTCATTTTCCGGTCTATTTACGACAACTGTTAAAAGCTTGTAACTACATTTTTACGTATAACCTTAAAAAGTTATTACTTTTTTTATTTCTTTTTTATTTTCCTGTCTTCTGTTAATTTTTCTTTTTCTATTTAAAGGTGCCATTATTCTTCTTTCAAGCTTTTTTTTTACTTACTTGTCAGCCATTAAAAGAATGCATTCTAGAATGGCATTTTTTTAAATAAGGAAAATCTAAGCTTTTCATTGTCTTTCTTTTAAAAAGTGTCTCAAATTTCAGTTAAATCTAAAATTCAACAGCAACAAATTTCTTTGTTTTCCATGAATCAGCAACAGCAGCCGCCGCCTCAGTTTACATCTTCAACTTCAAAGGAAAGAATATTTCCATGGAATTCTGCTTCTGTTTCAGTCCAACATCAACAACAACAAACAGGTGCACATTCAAGAATGCATAAATCTGCAACATTTGTTGGTGTACAGGTATTTAACAATTAATATTACTGTAAAATTGGAGGTTAAAATTTTATTTTATAGGGACATCAACATCAACCACAGCGAAATCGAAATGTTCGAAGACTGTTACCACTTCGGCCAGATTTTCCTGCAACTCCAGAAGAGCCACAAGAATATGGTAAGCATTAAAAAAATTATTAAATAAATCTTTTAAAACAAAGACAGTAACCCAAAAAAAAGTGCCGCTAAAATTTTTCTTAGTTTAGTTTTTTTATTTCCGAAACCGGCATCGGAAATGGAGCCTATGCTTTTCAGTTTTTGTATAAAAACCATAAAATTTATGTTTCAAAATTTTCTTTCTAAAAAATAAGAATAGCCCTAATAAATCTTTTTAAAGCTTGTTTCATTCCTTTTCTTTTCTTAAAAATGCCATACTTTACTTCAGAAAAATGTATAATACTATTAAAACAAAAAGGTTTAAAAAGCTTTCTTTTTCCTTCTTATTTGTGTTCCATTTTTTTGCAGGAAAAAATTTATTGAAGCATTGTTTTTTTTTCTGTCTTATTTTAGGATTTTTCAAAATCAGTCTTTTTTTGAAATCAAAAATTCGTTGTTTTTTACTTTCTTTTTTTCGGATTATAAAATTTCAATTCAAAAACTTTTTTGTTTGCTTTTTCATTTTCTTCTTAAAAAGTTTTGAAACGATTAAAGTGCAAACAATTTTTGATTACATTAAAAACAAAAATAAGGAAGCGGCATTTTTTCACTAAAAAATTTTAAATCTGAGTGTCATTGCTTTTGGGCATTTTCTTTTTTTGCCGAAAAAATGCCTAGAAACTTTCTTGGCATTTTTAGTAAAAAAGCAAAACCGCGTTTTTAAAGACCAAAAAGAGGAATTGCTGCAGAAGCAAAAAAAGTACATAAAATGGACTGTCAGCGGCATTGCCCTTCAAAAACAAAAAATGAGTTGCCCTTGGATAGCAAAAATAAAATTCATTTTTTATCTGCAATGAATTTTTTTTCTTTTCTTCTAAAAAGTTTCAACAACCATCATCTTTCTTTTTTGATGATTTTTTCTCCCTTTTTTATACTTTTTTTTGGCATTTTAAAAGAGAAAAAGTTTTTTTATGAGTGGAAAGTTACTCGTCCATTTCAACAACATTTTTTTGATCATAAAAAAACTACTTTGTTGCATTTTTTGTTGCTTAAAACGAACCTTTCAAACAAAAATGCGAAGGCGATGACAATCACTTTGTGTGGCACTTTCTTTGGTAAAAAAAAGTTTGTGAAAATTTCGTTGCGTTTTTCACGTTTTTAAAAATTTATTTAACTTTTTTAAATCCAGCGCTTCATTTTTATAATAAATGATATGCCTTTGTTGAGATTGATAGAATACTGATTTATTCTACCAATATCAACAAAGGCTTTAATTTAATCTCGTTTAATATCCAAATAAAAAATCTACTTATTTAACAAATTTAGTTCGTATAAATTTAAAAAACAATGCCTCAGAAATTAAGACTAAAATATTTCCCAACAAAATTTTTTTTTCAATAATTTCGGTTTTTATCAATGTTGTAATTTTCAAATTTGTATCAATTTTCTTCGTTTTTTAAATAAGTTTATTAAATCTTTTCCCACTAAAATTATTAAATCGCAAAAATGTTAAAATAATAAGTTGTTACAAAAGTACCTATAAAAGTTAAAATGCAGTTTTTATTAGTTTTTCAAAATTAAGGCCCACTTATTTCCTTTTATTGGATAAATTTTTATTCTATAAAGAACCAAAAACATACATATTATGTTTTTGGTTCTTTGTTTAACAAAAATAATAATGCCTCTATTTTGCTTTTTGAAATATAAACATTTTTTATTTTTCTATTTTGTTATGTTTTTTAGCTAATCTTCCATATTCAACATCATATCACGAACAAGTTGGTTCATATTCTGATTCCGCAGCTTCACTTTGTTTCTTTCCAACAACTTCATACAATTCTTCAAAAGAATTACAACACGAAAATTTTGCTCGAATTCAAATGCAAATGTCATCAAAAAAGTATGTTTCATTTTTTCTATTACCCATTTTTTGCATTGTTAATACTTTCCCAAAAAATATTATTCTCGTCAAAAAAAGTTTTTAAAAAAGAAGCTAATTAATAAATATTTAAGTGAGGCATCAGTGATGTCTGAAAGAGCAGCTGAAATGATGAGATATGAGGCAACAAATATTCCCCACCAACAACAGCGACCATCAAAATTATTTTCCCAACAAAGTCGGGGCCCATCTTTTACAGCTTTAACTTTAGCAGATGAATTAGAAAATGAAAAACGTGGAATTCCACCAGAGAGAATTGATCCAGCTTTAGAGAAAAGGATTACAGAAGGACAACAACAACAACAAATACAAATGCCACTACATCCTTCAAGGCAGCAACAAAGGTTGGAAGATCCATCTCCAATCTCGCCCGGAAATTGTAAGTGTTTTTTTTGAGGTTTTAAAATTTTTTTTAAAAATTTAAAAATCTTTTGTTTAAAAATTTTGAGTTTTCACACATTTTATAAATTTTTTCAAAAAATCTGCAAAAAACTTATTTTTGAACTTTTCAAATTTTAAAAATAAACCACTTAAAAATCGTTTTAAAAAAAGTGTGCCATTTTTCATTTTTGATATTTCAATTTTGAGTGTCTTGAAACGAAATCAAAGCTGCTTTTTTTTCCTCCCACGAAAAGTCCTTATCAAATTACGAAAATTCTTTATTTTATATTTAATGACGAATAATTTACACATAAAAAATTATTCTTTCAAAAATAATTTTGCCCACATTTTGCCCTTTTTTTCTGTTTTCTAAATTAAATTAAACTTTCTTTTCTTCCAAAAATGTTATGTTTAAACTAAAAAAAAGATTCCAATGGGAATGGCACAGTTTGTCCGTTATTTTTTCGAGTAAAAAACGGCACTCACTCAATTAAATCAAGAAAAATAGCGCTTTTTGTGGGTTTTAGTTTTCTGCCTTCTTTTTTTTGAAAGGCATTAATTATTTGAAAAAGAAACGTCAGGCAAAAGAAAAATAGCTTCCATTTTTTATCTCAAAAAAATGTTTCCTTTCAAAAAACTACTTTTACGCTTCTTCTTTTTTTTATCATTATTTTTTTATACTAATTTAAAAGACAGACGTAACTGTTTCTGTTTGCCATACTTTTTGTGGCAATTGTTTGCCGGATTTCTGAGAAAAGGCATTTTTATTTGTTTATCGTTTAGAAAAAAAAGATATAAAAAAGTCTTCAAAATTTTTTTTACTGGATCCATTTTTTGAACGTTTTAAAATTGCTTGAAAATTGTGGCGTTCTTGTTTTTCACTCTCCAGAAAAAAAAACTAATTTGTCTTTTTTTGTGCCATTTTTTGACAAGCTGTTTTGGGGCACTTTTTTTCTCAAAAGTTCGCTTATAAGCCCCCTTAAATTTGTTATTCGACAATCCATAAATTTTTTTCTCATTTAAAAACACCACTTTTTTTGGCAGTCAAAAACAGACTCATTAAAGAAAAGAAAATCCGCTTATATTTTTTTTATGAGAAAATTTGGAAACCCTCAATTTTCGTTTACTTTTATTTGAAATTAAAATTTGTTTTTAAAACTGCAAAAAAATGGTTTAGGGTTTTTTAAAGCTATCAGTTTTGTTTGAAAAAAAAGAGATAAAAAAGTCTTCATTTTTCAAAGTCTTTTTTTTCTAGAATGTCTGTTTTTCGAGTTTTAAAGCATTCTTTGGTTTTTGAACACTTTTCTTTTCTATTTCTGAAGTTTGAACATTTTAAAATTTTTTATTTTAATTAGTTCTTTTTATGCTTTAATGTATAAAATGAGATGTTCCAACAAACATTTAATTATAAAAAATTTTGTGTTCATTTTTAAAATTGAAATTTATTAAAAAATTTAAAAAATTTTTGTTTTAATCAATGTTTTCCCAATTTTTCTTCCCGATTCTGAATCTTAAAAAAAAATGGGATTCAAAGGAATCTGAAAAAAACGAATCGGGAAAATTCTATTTTTTAAAACATATTTTTATGGTCAAATAGATTTACAACAATTTTTTAATCAAAATCCAATAATTCAATCACAATTTTTTCTTTGCACTTTCAAGGCTCCAAATTCTCATTGACTTTTTTCTGCCGAAAAAATGAGCATTGTAGTTTTTCGGGATGGCATCTTTCTCCCTTCTTTTCCATTTTCAAAAGAAGAAAAGAAAGAAACATTGTCATTTCTTCTTCTCAAAAAGTGTAAGCTTATATAATTTCTTTTCCTTCTTCCTCTTTTTTGGGTCAATAATATGGAGAAGCTTCATTGAAGGCAGTCAGTTTCTTGCCCTAAAAAGCTAATGTTTTTGTTAAAGCTTGAAAGAAATGGAAAAGCATGTCAGAATTTCAATTTTGCGCAAAACAATTTATTGATTGTTTTTTTTTGAAGCTTTGTTTTCTTTTTTTAAAGGAGCAGCAGAAAGCTTCAAATTCCAACATCATCGTTAGGCTTTCAGTTTTTTATTTTTCCTTTGAGTGAAGGATTTAAAAAAAGGCTTCAAAGATGATGGAGAAAAAAAGAAAGCGAAGATGTTTCGTTTCATTTTGGAAACACAGTTGTTTCCCTTTAAAAAAAAGATGCCATCTCACTTTTGCCCCTTCCTTCCTTCCAAAAAAAGAGATGACAAAAAATGTTATTTTTTTTCGTTCGCTTAAAAAAAATGTCAAAAATATAAAATATTGTTTTTTAAAAATCTTGCTTTTTTTAGTCTTCCCTCAATCAAAACGACCCCAACAACGTCGTACTTTACCACCGCTGCCAATTGAAGCCCATAATTTTGCTGCCTTTGCTGCTGCCGCTGCAATGGCTGCTGCACAATCTCCAACAGTATTTCCAATTCCGGTATCCTCGAGAAATGCCAGCAATCATCCCCCACCAAATCAACCCCAACCAAAAGAAGATCATCAAATTTGTTATGGAATTGAAGCGTCAATGCTTCGTTCAACTTCTGGAATTTATGGGATTGAAGATAGCTATTATGAAGATGGAATAAATGGAAATTTTACAACTACAAGAAAATGTAAGAATTATTTAAAAATCAAAAATAGTGAAATTTGAATTTGACGGGCTTTTTGGCATTTAAAAACATTTTGCCAAAAATTTTTGAATCGTCGAAAACACATTTTACCTAAATATTTGTTTAAATATTTTTTACTTAAATCTTGAAAAGGTCTTTTTATTGTAAAATGCCATTCTAAACTTATTCAACATGTTTTCAATAATATATCCTTTTTCAGCTAATTCAGTTTTCAATAATCAAGAAGACAGTTCTGGAGTTTCAAGTTGTTGCACAGGTACAGATTCAATAAACCCAACCCATCGAGTTCAATCAACCTTCATTCCAAGGCATGATGATGAAATTTTATTAGAAATTGGTGATGCCATACATGTTGAACGAGAATGTGAAGATCATTGGTGTTATGGTACTCTATTATTTCTAGAATAAATTAATTTAAGCAAATATTTAGGTACAAATTTGAGATCTGGTCAACATGGAATATTCCCGGCGGCACATATATGTGAAATTGATTTAGTTGAAGAAATATGTAATAATGCATTAATAAATGCAACAACCCGAGTTTTACCTGTTTCAAATGAAAGGGATACATTTTATTTAACAATGTTAGCTTCAATTGAAGTGGCACATCATAAAGGCAATGATGTCTTAGTTCAATCGATTAATAAGGTTTGTCTTTGAATGGGATTAATGGGTTTAAAAAACATAAATTAAAATAAAAATTTGCATTTTGTGAGCACGTTGCAAGCAACATGCAATAGTTTTTTTAAATTCTGCACGTTGCATGCAAGTAAGAAATATTTAAACAAATTTTATTCAAAAGTTATTTTACTTTTTCTACAAATTTTTAAAGTAAAACTTATAATTCGAAAAATCGGATAACAATTTCCTTGTTAATTGTATCAAATAAAATTTCTATGGTTAAAAACAATAAAATTTTACAGGTTTGTTCAATGTATCAAGATAAAGAAGAAATAATTGTCCCGCAAACTGTATTAATGGAAGTTTCATTTCGTGGAATTCATATCATTGATAAACGAAGGAAAGATGTAAGCTTTCTAAAATCTTGAAAATCCAATTTTTTAATCCTTTCATATTTTAGTTCTTTAAATGTCCAGCATTTGATTTTTTTTATAGTTTACAAAATATATCATTTTGTGGGGCACATCCAAAACAGCTTCGATATTTTGGTTTTATAACAAAGCATCCATTGTTGCCACGTTTTGCATGCCATGTTTTTCTTTCAAATGAATCCACCCAACCAATTGTGGAATCAATTGGTCGAGCTTTTAAGCGTTCATATGATGAATATATGGCTTTTGCGCATCCAACCGAAGATATTTATATTGAATAAAAATTTGATTTAATTTTATGTTTTTGAATAAAATATATCCATTTTTCTTTTATCAGTTTTTTGATTGGTTTTTTTTTCGAAAATGGGTTTAAAGTGCAATTTTCTTAACGCGAATGTTTGTGTTTGTAAAATAAAAATTATTTGAAGATTTTTTTGACGATCGAAAATTCAAGATTCAGAATCCTTCAATGTCGAAATTCTCGAACATGTGTTTTGCGACATCCAAAACAAAGTTCACTTTGAAAAATATGCAAATTTTGTAATACTTTTTTCACACTGAAATTCAACAAGTGTTAAAAATTCCTTCATTCTTCAATTTTCTTTGATTGCGGCTGTTTGCTTTGCTTTATTTCGTCTTCTTTTGTATATTTTTCTGCTTTGGATTGAAAAAGAAAGAAAAGATGGTACTTGCATTTGAACCTCAACATGTTTCTTTACCTGCTGCTGGTGGCACTGCATCTGGAAATACAATCAAGAATGAAGGTGTTGCAAGAATGGCATTCAAAATTAAAAGTTCAAATAATGCTCATTATCGTGTTAAACCTGTATATGGATTCGTTGACGCAAATGCATCTGTTCAAGTTGAAATTGTTCGACAAGTAAGTTTATCTTATTTATGGGAGTTTGGAGGGATATATGAGATCCGAACATCGGAAGTGTAAAAGCTTGTTGAGCTTAAACTTTTTCGATGAGGAACATATGAAATCCAAAACCGTGGCACTACAGTAATTTGTGCACATACGAGATCCATAGGGGTGAATGCTAATTAACTCTAACTTTTTAGGCTGGTCCACCAGGTGAAGATAAAATGGTTGTACAATTTGCTGAAGTTCCACCAGAAGAAACAAATCCAAAAGCACCATTTCAAGCTGGTGCATGTCAAGGTGAAGTAATTATTACACTCGTCGCAACTGCATAAATATTTGTATTACATTTCTATATATTTATTTTATTATTATTAAAGACACTTTTTATTGTAATAAAATAATAATAATAAATCCCGTTTAAAAATGTGTTAAAAATACAAGAAGAACATTAATACTATACAGTAGAATTATGAACGTTTAACTTTTGCAATATAGTCATCTTTGAAAGATCCCATATAGATATATCCATCATGTTCAACAGCTTCAGAAATAGAATTGACAGATTTTGCTTTTGGATCTTGGAAAGTATCAAGAATTTTTCCTTGTTCATTAAATTCAATAACAAAACCATATTGTGGTTGGAATTTTGGGCCATATGTAGTAATCCATTGTTCAGGGATTATCTAAACAACAATTTATATATGTATGTAAAAAAGAGCCAAACCTGGATTAAAGCTTGTCGAAGCCATGGATGTGGTCCAAGTCGATCAAAGAGTGCCATAGTATCATTTGAACGATGTCCAGCAAGTCCAACCAAATATGTTCCACGTGGAGTTACACGAATATTATCAGGCATACCAGGTAAATTTTCAATAAGTGGTCGAGGTTTTCCCGCAGGATCAGTGAGTGACAATCTGAAAAAGGATACTGTATTTGTGTACATAAGAGATAAAGCATACTTATGAATTCGTGCCATTCCAGTTTCAGAAATCAATAGTGAAGTTTTATCTTTTGTTAATTGAACACCATTTGGGAATCGTAAACCTTTTGCAATAACTTCAAGATTCTTGGTTGAAATTGTATAACGATAAATTCTAAAACATTTGTTTACTTATATGCTACAATAACAAATTTACAAACCGTCCATCATTCTTTTGTTCAAGTAAAATATGAAAAGCATGCCGACGTCCCCATCGACTTGATGAACATGAAAAGATGATAGTATCATTATCAAAAACTTCAACATCATTATGAAAGCTACATTCTTCACCATCAACTTCAGTTTTATCAGATTTTAGAATATGTTCAACTTTATCTATAACAAACAATATTTATACATCACCAAAGCCAAAAAAAGACAAACCTTCTTCAACATTAACCAAAAAGATTCCCAAATATGCATCAGCAACAACAAGGCGATCTTTATCAAAACGTCGAATACCAAGTGGACGACCACAGAATGGTTCAGCTTCAAATCTTCCATCACATTTAAGTGCATTTTCAGGTTTTAGCAAAACAGTATTAGTTATTTTTCCATTAACAATTTTTATAATCTTTGCATCCAATGTACCCGTATAAATTGCATCTATAAAAAAGTTTATAGTTTAATCAAACAAAAGAAAGACATACCTCCTTCAACATGAAGCGATTCTGGCCCACGAACATAGGATTCTAAAATGTGTTCACTTTTTGCTAGCTTTGTATTAGGTTTTAATGGTCCTTCAAGCTTTGGTGGAGCTGGTAGAGTATAATATTCAGGTGAAAATCCAGTAATTCCTTGTTGAATTAAATAATAAAAACTTATTGAAACAAGTGCTATTAAAACGCATGTTGTTGGTTCTAACCTTAAAAGGAAGGAGATATACATATGAAATCCAAGTTAATAAAAATCCTTACCGAATCATATTTTTGTAGCAGAGACTTCTGTAGATTTATTTCTATAAAACTTTTAATTAAGAAAAATTGTAAACAAAAAATGGAACAAGAAAAAGAGAAACAAACAACAAAAAATGTTTTTTGAACACTGAAAAAAAAACAACAGCAAAAAAAGAAGAGCAAGAAAAAGAGCGATCGCTCAAGTCAAATCAATGTTGTCCATTTCCAAGGACATTTAATGTTAAAAAAAGGAAAAAACTAAATAGTCGATAATGGCAATAAAATTATAATTAATTGTTCCCGTTTTTCAAATGAGTATTGACAGTTGATAATAAAATTATATGGTAAAAACGTTGGAGATTATTACAAAAACGGCCGTTAAAGACAATGGAAAAATCTTTTATCTGTTTTTAAAAACAACAATAAAAGTCACTGATTGATTTGAAAATTTCTTAAATGAAAGGCAATAAATTATTTGATTTTGAAATAAATTTTTTGTTTTTCTTTAATCTTTAAAAAATGTTTCAAAGAAATATAAATAAAATTAATTTCTTTTATCAAATTTAAAAGCAATTTTAAAAAAAAATTTATTGTATGTTTTTTATGCATTATCGTAATATCGCATCCACAGTATTAAATCTTTCAATTTAGCGATTTTACAATGATTAAACATCAGGATTTATAAAATCGGAAAAAAAATACTCTGCACACCAAATCTGCACGATTAATTTATGTTTCACCTGGTCGTAAGTTTTCTTCAATCTCTTTCCAAGTTGGATTACCCGTAAATGTGATGAAGAGGTCATCTCTGCCACATTTTGAACTGATAGCGACTGCATTTCGGGATTTCCTATGCATGTATTTTTAAAACATTTCAAAAAATACAATTACAAAAAAATTATCTAAAATTTATTTTTAAACCAAACCGAATAATCTCAATAAACATTAAAACTCATTTTTTCTCCAACTTTGAGCAAGGGCCAAAATGACGACTTTTCAAAGTCGTTTAAAAAAGCTGAAACTTTCTACACAAGTTCCTTAGGCTCATGCGTAGGCCAGTTTTCGTTCAAAACCCTTAGGGGATATACAGTATCCCCTAAGGCATGAAAAATCGAAAATGCCGGATTAACCCAAAATAACATTTTGGGAACATTTTAGGCTCCCATATAGAACTACTGAACAAGTTTCAGGTTTTTAAAGTAAGTTTGACTTACCGTAATACCCTGAAGAAAATTTTCATATTTGATTTTTGACGAATAACTCAAAAATTTGGTCTATGTACCAAGTTTTTATTTTTTATATGTAATAGAAAATGTGTTCAAATTTTGTTTTCTGTTTTATAATAAAAAATTACAAAAATAGTTACAAAAAATACAAAAAATCGTTACAAAAATTGCAATAAAAATTACAACAAAAATTACAAAAAATAGTTACAAAAAATAGTTATAAATAAGTTCAATAAACATTCCTTTCTAGTAATTATAACTAGTAATGGTGGCAAAGAATCCAAAAACAAATATAATTAAAATTAAAAAATGTAAATAAGATCTTTCGATTTTTAACCATTTTTGTGCGTAAATTTTTATTAAAATATTCAAAGAAAAAACTCAAGAAAAAAATTCGAGTATTTTTTTTGCATCTTTTTTTAACAGAAAAAAAAGGAAATGGGTCGGACAAAAAGTGAGTGTGTTTGTTTTCAGTTTTAAAAAATACAACGTGAGCCTTTTTTCTTCCCCCCTCTGTTTTCTCTTTTTCAATGTAAAAAAAATCAATAGTTTTTTTTAAATGTTCAGTGTCATTAAAGCTTTCTTTGAATATTTTGTATTTTAAAAACCACCAAAAAAAATTTATTAAAAGATCAAAAAAAGCATACTTGATAAAAATTTGTTTTTAGCGGATATTAGTAAAACTAAACTTTTAATTTGAAATGTAAATCGCGATAGGATTCATAAAACAGTGATCATTTAAAATTTGCACTTACGTCAACAACAGCAACAACAAAACTGAAAAAATTATTATTGGATACTGTCATTATATAATAAAAAATTGCTTTTTCTTTTTAATTAAAATCTAGTGAAAACTATTTAAAGTTTTTGCAGAAATTTCTTTAAAAATAAATTCATTTTATGTTGCATTTTTTTTATAATCCCGGAAAAAATGTTTTTATGAAATTTGTTACAAAAGACATATAAGTTTTTCTTTTAATCTCTGAATATAAATCATATTTCATCATTCATCAAACAACCTTATGATTCAACTTTTTTTATTTATCCATTTTTTTGCTCTTGAACGCACATTTTTTTTTTCCGGATTCGATTTATTTCTTCCGATTTCAATTATCCTCCTTTTCAATTTGTATCCTTTTTAAGAATAGCCATATTCTTGTCGCCTTCCTTCAAAAAATTTTACAATACAAAAAATGCAACAAAAAAAAACCGTTCTATCTCCCCTTTTTTAGTTAGTTTATTTATTTCCCCTTTTTTCTTCCGTCTCCGACACCCCCGATTACCAGCAGCTTCCCCCTTTTTTTCTTTTTCCGATCAAATAAATAATATAAAAATCCCCGTCCGTTAAAAAAAATTTTGTGGACACAAAAAAGAAGTGTTGGTCATTCTTCTTTTGCTGATGACAGTCAACTGCCTGGAAGAAGGAGTGAAGAACTGTTGATTCTTTCAATAAAAAAAGCCTCTTTTCAAGTGCTATTGACATAATAATAATTATCGCCCTGTTATTTTTTTTGTAATGCAAAAAAAGAAAAAGAAGAAGATTCTTAAAACAGTGGGATGAAGATTTTGAATTGAGGTTAACCGGTTCCGGAAAAGAAAAAAAAGTATTAAAATTTTTAAGACTTTAATCTTAAATTACATTTTTTATTTAATTTTGTAAAGCTTTCGGAAATCACTTGAAAGTTGCAAGTCTAGCATTTTTGAAAAAATGAAAAGAAAGGAGAAATTGCATGAAATAAATAAACTTAAATTATAAAAAATGTATAAAACAAATATTTACATTAAAATTTCTTTTTTTGCAAACTTCAAAAATCCTCGGCTTAAGAAGGTAAACCTAATAAAAATCTCAAGTTAAATACTGCTATTAAAATAAAAAAAGTAATAACAAAAACTGGATTCAAATTTTTTGATGATTTATATTTTTATAATGAAAGTTTTATTACGTCACATTTTCAATCAACTGTAATCATTTCCTAAAAATTATGTATTAAAGAATCAAAGAAAACGACAATCAAAAAATGATAAAAGGAATATCATTTAATGAAAACTTTGAAGACCAAACTTTTACATATTCGAATATTATTTGAATTAAGTGTTTGTAAATTCAAATTTAATAAAAATCCAGATAAAATAATTAAAAAAGTAAAAAAATTTGTTAAAAATGAACCAAAGAAACAATTTTTATCTAATGTTTTTTTTAAATAAGATTCAAAAATCATTCGGAAAAATCTGATTAAATAGATACTGTAATTTAATGAAAGCGAAGGGTTTCATACATTTTTCATTTTAACTGTTTTTTCAAAGCAGCATAAACCTGACGATCAGGGTATTTTCCTATTGTTCTTTTGCTTGTTTTTCAAGTTTATGCTATTTTGAAAAAAAACGTTAAAACGAAAAATGTAACTTCCGATAAGCAATTTTTCACTGTAAAAAAGACTTTCAATAATAAAATTCTGAAATAACCAACGTCTTTTTTTGTCTTGAAAAAAAAACAAAATTGTTGCGAATCATTTTTTCAATTGAAAACTTCCATAAAAAATTGTTAAAACTAAATTTAGAAAAGAGTTTGTTTCTTTTTTTCCTTGCACTTATCAGACTACCACTTTTTTTGCTCTTTTTTAAGTAATTCTAAAAAAATTAAAATCAGCTTTAACTTTCTTTTAACAAGTTTTTTTTCCGCAAAAACACTTCATCTTTTTCAATACATAATTGTTTGACTCTTCCGGTTTTAAGAATAAAAGAGTTTTGCAAATTTTTTAATTTTATTTTTTCGGTTAACTTTTTTTTTGCAGAAGTTTTAATCCTTTTGTTTCATTCAAAAAAGATTTAAAGCGACAAAAACAATTCACACAATTAAAAATAAAGAAGCACCTTTTTTTGCATGATAATTTTAATTCATGGAAGACTTAATTTTTTTCCTTGATATTTTTTTCCTCTGCACTTGAAAAGGCCTCTGCTCCTTCTGAATAATGTTTGTTTGATGGTGGATGTGCTGCTTAATTGGAGATTGTTCGCGCCTCGAGATTCAAAAAAAAGAAGAGAGAGAGAGAAAAGACCGGTCATCGCAAAAGCAAACACATATTCGGGTTGTTGCTGTTTGATGCTGGCCCTCCCTCAAAATCCAATTCTTTTTTTTTACCTTTGCTTTTCAGAAATGATATTTAAACTCTTTGATTTTCAAGCAGAAAATATATCGTCCCCATTTCTTTCATTCTTCATTCAATTCAATTCACAATCTCCGTTTTTTTTTCTTTTAAACACCTTTCTTGGATTTTTTAAATATACTTCTTTCTTTTTTTCTTGAATTGCGTTTTTCCGGATTTTTTCATAATTTTTTTTTTTATAAAAATTTTTAAAGCTTGAATTTTTTAAGGTTTTTTAGACCACTGACCAACGCATATATTTCAAATCTTTAAAAAAAATAATGAAGGGCCAAATTGCAGTTATTTTTGCTTTAATTGCATTTTCATATGGTATTCCTCAAGCAGAGGGTAAGATTTGTTTTATAGTGTGTTATGCTTTGCCATCAATTGCATGTTGCAAGCACGTCGGCTGCATTGTGCAAGCATGTTGCACGCATGTTGCATGCACGTTGCACACACTTTTAGATTCAGTTTACTAAATACAAAACAATTTTTTTTACAGAAGCTGAAACCCCCGAAGAAGCATCAACCCATAATCCAGAGCCATCATCCCCTTCAGCAAAACGACGACAATTTATTGCACCCCCACCTGTATATGCCCAAGTTCCCGCTGTCCCCGTTGTCCCTGTTGCACCCGTCGTTGGTCAGTGTCCCGGTGGTCCTTCACTTCCTATTGAATGGTAAGCATCCCATATAATTAATATAACACTAAAATATCCATTTATAGTGATGCTAAAAAGCCATGGCCATCATGCCCTCCACAATCATATTGTTATGCTGTAGGAACTGTTGATATTGGACCATATTTCTGTTGTCCTGTTTGGTCAACATATGGTGCAGCATGGAGACCCGCAACCCCATTCTATAATTATGTTCCACCTCCACCAGCTGTAAGTTTATCATTTTCTTATCACTCTTTATCAGTATCACTTTAACACCCCCTTCCTTTTATAGAATTGGCCAGAACATCTCCGTGCAGCTGCATCTTGGCCCACCGCTGCACTTTCAATGCCAGCATTTGCTCCACGATCATTGAAGAAAAAAACTGAACAAAAATTCAATGATGATAGCCATAATATTCCAACAGAAGATCAACAAAAAATTGATGAATCAATGTCAAAATGGCTTGATCGACAATCTAAAAAATTGTAAATTCAATCCTTCCCCAATCTTCTTCTTCTTTGAGAAAAGTTAATTTTATACACACACATCCACGCAGTACAAGTATTTCACAAAATCAAAAATAAATAAAAAATTCATCCTTCACCTGCTCTTTGATCCCCCCTGAATTTTTTTTCAATTCTTTAAAAACTTTTTATTTTTTAAATGTTCCATTTTTTAAATTTTTTTGATTGTTTTTTAACAAAAAATTTTTGTCTGTACATTGATGGAAAATATTCATCTTTATAATTGTGAATAAATTATTATTTTTACAACAACCTATTTTTTAACACTAAATTCTACAACATTGTTCCCTGTATAGAACCGATTTGAAAAAAACTTGTAGAAAACATAAAAACACCCCGTTTAATAAAATAAAAGCATTATTTAACGAACTTAAAGTTATTGAATTTCGAAAATTGTTGTCATGAACTTAAGTACCGTGGTAAGTTTTACCGTTTCTCTATTTTTTTTATTAATTTTCGAAATTATTGATTTCAACATTTTTCGTTATTTTGTGTAAAGAAAATTAGTTAGCAGTTTTAAGTTTTCAAAAATTTAAAATTTATCCCATTTATTTCAAAGAAATGGTTAAAATTGTTAACATTATTTATTTCATATCTTTTTTGCTCTTTTTTAAGTAATTCTAAAAAAATTAAAATCAGCTTTAACTTTCTTTTAACAAGTTTTTTTTCCGCAAAAACACTTCATCTTTTTCAATACATAATTGTTTGACTCTTCCGGTTTTAAGAATAAAAGAGTTTTGCAAATTTTTTAATTTTATTTTTTCGGTTAACTTTATTTTTCAGAAATTTAAATCGTTTGGATATGTGTTATTTTCTGACAAGAGAACCGATTTACATGTCCCGATGGTTTTGGAATGGGACATATTTTAAAATACTCCCCTAATATTCAAAAGGCAGCTCATAATTTGGGTAAATAATAGTATTTACCCAAATTATGAGCTGCCCGTTTGAAGATACGATATCGTATGCTAATATAATTTATTGATTTTTTTTGCAGATTTATAATCCAGTTATAGCACCATATATCAAAAAAGCTATAAGAATGATAATAAATACTTTACGGGCTATTCTAAAGCGTTTAAAATGTAAAAAAAAATCAATAAATTGTAGTAAGTAGCATACGATATCGTATACTATAGTATTTCATTCGATTAGGTAAAAAAACAATTATCTCCAAACGGGCAGCTCATAATTTGGGGGAATTTTCAATATTAGGCATGACATGTAAATTGGTTCCTTTGTGAGTTTTAAGTATTTACAAAGAATTTCTGTCGAAATATTTATCATTTTAAAGAAGATTGAAAAAAATTAAATACTTTGTTAAAACATTTAAATTTTTAAAAATCAAATTCTTACATAAAAAGTTTTTGATTTTTTAGAAGCTTTTAAAACTCATTTATAAATAAGAAATAAATGGCTGAAATTCACCAAAAAACTTTTATTCATTTAATAATTTTAGTTTAATAAAAATTAAAAAACGCTTACAATTGGAATAAAACACTATTCAAAATTATTATTACTGTTTCCTTCTGCAATTCCATCAGAAGTTTTTTTATATAATTCAAATAATTCTCGAATTGTTTCAGAATCTAATTTTTGCATAACTCTTCGAAGCTTTTTTGTTCGTTTTGCGCTATCACTTGTTTGATCAACTTTTATTAAATCATTGATTGCCGTTCGAGCTTTAACAGAAATATCTTTTGTAAGCTCTTGTAATTCTTCTAAAAACAAAAAACATAGTATTAAAAAACGGGTTTATAAAATTGGTACCAATTGGAACATCAAAAGTTTGAGCAAAAATGGATTTATTTAATAATAATGTTGAAATAATTAAAATGAATGTAAATAATTGAAATTTTAACATTTTTTTAATACTGATTTGTTAAATCCAAAAATATATACAAAAACTATGTTAAAACTGCTTCCAAAAAAGCTTTAAAAAATTTCATTTAAATACCACTGAAAATTAATCGAAGAAAGGAAAAAAAAGATGACACGTGAAAAATGAAAGAAAGAAAAAAGTTTTTTTTGACAGATTGAAATTCAGCATCGACGACGAAAAACTTCTTTCATTTTTTTATTGTTGTAGTTTCTTCTTTTTTTGCGATTACACGAATCATTTTCTTTCTTTTTGTGGCCTCTCTCTCTCTCCTTAAATGGATGGTTTTCAAAGTTTTTTTATGTCTTAAAATTTCAACAAAAAACATAGATTTTAAATGTTTTTTTTATCGTCGAAAAAAATTTTTGTTGTGATTTATTTTTGTGCTTTAAATGGGGATATATAATAGCAATTATAGAAACATATGATATTTAATCGCAATTTGCAATTTGAAAATTGCTCAAAGATCACTTTAAATCAATGTCGATTTAAAATGAAAAACCTGCCTAGTCGTTTTTTTGTCAGGGGTTTAAAGAATTTTGTAGTCTACATAACAAATTTCTGCAGTGAAAAATGCTCAAAACAAAATCGAATAATTTTTGCATAATTTTGATTTGTGCGTCAAATTTTGTGAAATACATTATTTCCGACATGTGAGGCAAAAGAGTTTCAAAGATCTGTTCCATTTTTAAATGTTAAAACATGATTCAGATATCAAAAGTTGATTAAATTTTTATGCCAAAATTTTTGTCTGTCCAATAAAAAAGTACACTGTATCCCGATATAATTATTACAGACATATAATTGCCATTAATTGATATGCTTCCCCCCCCCCCAAAACAATGCTATAAATATCCCATAAAAAACAAAAACAACATGATTCTCTATCTAAATTTGGGCCCAAATTGACCCTATCACGTTCATATTAATTTTATTCACATGACTCAAATTTCTCTCTTTTTCCAAAATTTATGCAATTTATACATGCGTCAAAAACACAAAAAAATGTACATTTTCGTTATTCGAATAAAAAAATTTAATAAAGTCCAGTTTTTTTACAATGCATGAATCTTTATGTATTCTCTGTTTTTTCAAAAGGGATTAACGAAAAAAGTTGTGACGCAAATAAAAAAAATAATAATCGAAGTTGAAACAATCCCTCAAACGTTTTTTTTCATCGGCTAAAAAAACGGACATTTTTAATGTAATGGGAAACAACATTCCAGTCAATTTGAGTCAAATTTAATTATTATGTTTGTTTTTTTTAATGAGTTACGTATTTGGTCTTAAAGTATTTGTCTGTTTTAACACAATTTTTAATTGTTTCTGTAAATTTCAAAAATGTTACGTGTTTTTTTGTAATTAGAATAGGTTAATTAATTTTTTGTTTGTTGTCAATTAAAGTAGAACAGAAGAAGTACAGTAATTGAATTAAATTATTTTGTAAAAATTATTTTAAGGTTTTACAACATTGGAATATTCCTTTTCAATTCGCAAAAATATCTTTTTAACATATATATTTATTACGCAGTAAAACTTATTGCTGTAAAATCAGTGTTGTCGCGGAGTCGACTCCGGGTGAAAATTTAAAATAAAGGAAAAAAGAAGAAAAAAGTGCTTTTTTCCATAAATGTTTAGTTTTCTGTCTTATTTTTTTGGCATATTAAATGCAAATTAAAGTTAATATTGTCTTTAAAATCGTTTTAAAAAATTCTTCAAAATTAGAAAAAATTACACCATCATTTTTTCTGATTAAAATAACTTTTTTGAAGATAAAAAACGGTCTTTTAACCTTAAAAAAAGAAAAAAACAAGCATCAAAAAGGCAATCCAACGTGCTTTTGAAAAACATTTTACTATCGGAGTCGACCCTTTAATTCGACTCCGGAGTCATTTCAAATTCGAAAGCACAACTCTGTGTGAAATAGACTATTTCATCTTCTGAAGATATTCTTTTAAAAAAAGTATCAAAATATTCTTTCATGTTTTATTCGTTGTTCATTTATTTATTAACGATAAAACAAAAGAAAATGCTTCATTTTTGAAAATATTTTCTTTTAAAAATTGATATCTATTTAACGTTTCTCCTATTTTTTCTTGAATCAAATATGACTATTTTAAAATTTTGCTAAAAAATTCTCCATTGCATTTTTAATAAACGTGATTAAATTTTTACAAAAAATATGAGGACATTTTTTTGTTAAATCAAAGATCCATTTTTTGTTGCTTTTTCCTATCACGTTTTCTTAAAACATTTTGCTTTCAATTTTTTGATCAGCCACTCCTTTGCTTTTCAAAAAAATTGTCCAACACAAGCAAATAAATAAAAGTTCAAAATTACGTTTAACCAAAAAAAGAAGCAATGCAATCAAAAAAAAGTACATCGCTTTAACCCTTTCTTTAATGATCCACGAAAACAGCAGCAATTCAAACACATTCTTTCGTCTTTTTTCGTTTAAACACCTTTTTTCTAAAAATCTCAAAATACATCACTTATCTCTCAAAAATCCTTTTTACATCTTTTTAGATGTTTTTCGGATACTTTTTTGAATCAATTCATTTTTTTACCGATCAAAAAAAATTTTTGTCAATATTTGTGTTTTTTTTGTAAAGGTGATGATTCTTTTTCTTGTCACGGAATTCGTTGATGGATGAAAAAAAGGGAAAAAGTAAGCAGCAATTATGTTGTTATTTTTTTTGTGACTCTTCTTTTTTTTATTTCCTCAAAACTTTCTATATTTTTTAATCCATCAAAAATGAAACTGAACTTTTTTCTTTCGTCTGACTTTTTTTCGATGGAAACTCAATTTCAGCTTTTTTTAATTTTTTTAAAACTTTAATTTTTTAATCAAATATTTACTTTTGTTGTTAGTTTTGTCTTTGAAAAAAAATATGTTTAAACATGCTTTAATCTGCTTTGTTTTTGCAAATATTCGCTTTTTTTCGAGTAATTAACCATCATTTTTTATTGGCGAAGGTGAATTTAAAAAAACTTTTTTACTGAAAAAATTTTTTGATCTTTGATAAAAAAAATTTAACACTCGAATTTTCAATCTTTAAAATTTTTCACCTACGTTTTTAAAAAAAGAATTTTAACATGATTGAACTTTTGTTACTTAAATATTTTGGTCGTGTTTTTTAAAAATTGTAGTTTTCATTTTCAAACATTTTCAAGAAAGTTTAAATAAAATTCGCGGTTTTATATTTTTGTTATTTTTAAAAGTTGCAAAAAAAAATTTATCTGCAGAATTTTTTTTTATGAAAATTTTTGTGTTTATTTTTTCAAAATTTTGTACAATTGAACAACTTTTAATTTTTAAACAACGTTTTTTGGCCTTTTTTTAAAATTTTCATTTTTTAATTATCCCTAAGAATTAAAACCTTCAAAAAATACCTATCTTTTCCTTTACTTTTTTAAATTTTTTTTCTATTTAATCTTGATTGATCCAGTTTAACTTTTTACTTACTTTTGGGTCATTGAAAGATTCCTTTATTGTTATTTCCGTTCCTTTTTTTCTTTATATTTTTTCCTATGCTTTTTCCTGATATATTTTTTGTTCCTGTTTGAACAATAAAGAAAAAGCCCGATTTTTCATTCATTCAGAAATCAGAAAAGCGTTTAAGGATTACTTTTTAAAAAATTTGTAAAAAGCAGAGAACCTTTTTTAAAGCTCTCTCTCTCTTTTTTTGGTTGATTGAATTTCGCGGTTGCAGCAGCGATCATGAAAAAAAAGAAGAGAACTTCGTTTTTCTCATACTTATTTTTTTCATGGAAAATTTTTTTTTGAAAAAAAGCAGCTTCCTTCTTTTTTTAGGAAATCAAAAAAGTGTTTTTTTTTCCGCAGCAATTTTCATTCAAGAAAAGAAGGATTCTCTTTAATTCAAGTGGATATTTTTTGTGTTTTGTATGGTTTAAAAGATTTTTTATTAATGATCCAAAAAAGTTAAGATAACAAAAAGGTAAAAGAAATGTTTTTAATGGAAGATGTACAAGAAAAACCGTCGCCTTTAAGAGGTAAGCTTTTAATATTTTTTTTGATTTGAAATAACAAATCTCATAAAAGTTAGTTGAATTAATTTTTCATAATATATTATATTTTGATGGTCTCAAAACGAATTATTGTGTTACAAAATTGGAGCCACACTTTTCGCGAAAAACAGATATCGCTTCAAAAAAAAATGCAACACGTTTATTGTTTGAACTGAACTATTTTTTTAAACGTTCAAACATCCTGACCCTCTTCCTTAAAAGTTCAGACATGTCATTTAAATAAATAACATTTGATTTTTAAAAAATACCATTAAAAGTTCAAATTAGTTTCTTCTTTCTTTTTTTATTTCCTCAAAAAATGGAGATGTTACAAAAAATGATAATTGTTTTTCCAAAATAGTCTCTTTTTGACTGCCAAATTTTTAAAAAAAAAATTTTTTTACGTGTGAATCAATTTTCACTTTTTTCTTCTTTCGTTTTTTAAGACGAAAAATTAAACGTTTGATTTATTAAACAATTGTCTCTTTTTTTGCACTTTCTTTAAACACTGAACTTAAAGAAAATAAAATCTACATAAATTTAGAAAAAATGTGAAACAAAAAAGTTTCAAAATTTGCAAGAAAAACTACGAAATTTGACTAGTTTTTTTGGACCTACTTTTTTTTATTGTAGCCGCGTCATTTGTCTAGTGGTGAGCGCAGTTGGAGAGAGGCCGGAAGATCCCGGGTTCGATCCCGCTCGCGGCCACTTTGACATGTGACGACGGGAGCTCGGTGGATCCGAGGTTAAAACGAATTCCATGGGTGGCGCCCAGGTTAAAAGTGAGCCATATCCTTAGGATATAACTGCCCTGGCTAGGCATTTACGCTCTATGTAAAATCAGCATGTGTTCGGGCATGCAGAAGCCAAGCCAAGTAAATAAATAAAAACAAACAAAAAATATTGCAACATAAAAAAACAACAACCTAAAATTTTTCATAATTCTTTTTTCTGCGATTCATTAATTTTTTCAAACAAAAAATGGAACAAGTTTTTTTCTAAATTTTTTGAAAAACCTAAAATGGAAGAAACTTTTGCGTGTGTAAAAATGTGTGTGTATCAATGTCGGAAGGAAGGACTGAAGAAAAGGTGTCGTTTCAGTCTTTTTTCTTGAATTATCGTTCATCATTTCGGGTTTAATTCTTCTTCTGTTTTCAATTTTTTCTTTTTTTTGTTTTTGTTGCTTCTATCGACCTTCGACTTTCTACTTCTTCCACCTTCGACTTTTTAAACTTCTAATGAATTATTACTATGTGTGATTATTGGAGACAAAATGTTGGTGTTCTTTGTTTCTTTTTGCTGCTGATTTTGACCCCAAAAAAACTGTTGTAATATGAAATGTGATTGAACTATTTTAAAAAAGAACAAAATTAATATTTAGATACAAAAATTTATCTACTTTTTGATACTAAAAAAAAGAAAGGTAAATTTTTTAACACCGGCCACCACCAACAAAAAAAGTGTAATCCCCAAACCCGAAAAAGGGATTTTGATTCTTTTCTATTTTTTCTCCCTTTTTTTAAAAATGAGTGCATTCAAAGGGCTTTCATCCATTCTCTTTTTTCCCAATCAAAAAAATTTGTTGTTAAATCACGTGTTTTTCCCTCTGTTTTCAGTCTAATTATTATATTATTTATATTCAAAAACATATGTAATTGAAACTGTTTTTTTCTAATTAATGTAATTATAATTTATAATTGCTTCTGATTATTTTTTATTTATTGATTTATAACTGATTTCATTTTAAAATGTTTTTTGTTTGATTAAAGTTTTTTTGAATTAATTTTTTAATCTATCACTTTTTTGGTCGGTTTTCGTTTTTAAATTTATTTTTTTTTGTTTTATAATTTTTATTTGCGGTTTTATTGTTTTATTCTGATTAAAATTGTTTTATGTCTTTGATTTTTTATTTGTCTACCCTAAATTGACTTTAATTGGATTTGTCTGGATTTTTGCTTAGGGAAAATTTTTAAGGGAAAAAGATTTTTTCAAATCGTTTTTTGTGATTAACACTTATCTTATATTTTTTCTATCTCTTAAGGAAGATCCCCTGTCATATCCCTTTAAGGCTTAAAATTACATTTTCTTTATCCATCAATGTTCCATTACACATTTTTCTTAAAGCAAACATCAGCTGAAATTTATGTTTTTTAATTAATTTAATTAGAAACTGAAAAACTGTTTCCCAAACACACCCTCTTTCAAAAAAGGTTCCATTCTTTAAAAGTCAAAAACCACAAATTTTGGCTCCAAATATATCATTTTTTTTATTTGTCTAATGTCTTCAGTGCCTGACTCTCCTTCTCATCTTTTGGCCATTCACTCATTAAAAAACATTAAACCCAAAAAAATATATTTTTATAATTTATTTATTGGTCTTTTGATTCTTTCTACCACTTCCAATAATAGTTCTGGAACTTTGTTTTTTGTTCCTAAAAAATAGTTTCCATAAACCCTGAAAAAATATTTTTTATCACAAAAAACTTTTTTTGTTACAAAACATTTTTTTTTCAACACTTTCAACACTGAAATCGGATCCACAATTTTTTTTAACAATAAAAAAACCATAATTTAAATTCAAATCCGATTTTGTAATACAGAATAAATTTTTTATGGAATAGAAAAAAAACTGGAAAAAAACAATATTCTTCTTTTTTAACAAAAAAGAAGTTCCCATTAATCCATCTCCATTTTTAATACAGAAAAAAGTAGTATTGAGTCAAAGACTGACTATCATCCCCTTTTTTGAAAAACTATCATTTTTTTATTCCAGAAAAAATAATAGCCAAAAAAAAGTTGTCCGTCAATTTATATACGATTTTGAATCTCCAAAAAACTTTTTGTCCATTTTCAACTTATTT
Organism: Panagrolaimus detritophagus; assembly: GCA_034700145.1. NCBI lineage: Eukaryota > Metazoa > Nematoda > Chromadorea > Rhabditida > Panagrolaimidae > Panagrolaimus > Panagrolaimus detritophagus. The sequence continues at coordinate 45,662 of JAQIXH010000015.1, forward strand.
GTCTCTGTCTATTTTTTTTGTTGGGAAAAAAATACTTTGAAAAAAAGGAAGCAAATTAAAAAAGGTAACCCTTTTAAAAAAATTTAATTAATTGTTTTTTTTGTTTCATTCACTTTTTAAAATAGAGGTTTTTTTACATAAAATTGATTTATTGTATTTTAACCCCTTTTTTAACAATCTATATTTTTTAGATTTGCGACGGTTTTTCGCTCGAAAATTCGAAAAACTTAAAAATTTTGATATTTCAATTCCTGGCAAAGATATATCTCTAAGAAATACAGTTGAAAAAATGTTACAAAAACGAAAAAAGCATAAGCTTTCAACCGGACAACAAAAGATGAAAGATGTCTCAGAAGCATTTCAACAAAATTTACTTAGGGTATGTTTTTTTTAAATTAAAATGACAAAATAAGAAAAAAAATTTTTTACGAACTGACGATCAGGTCTTTTTTTCTTTTGCCTGATTTTCAGGTTTATGCCATTTCAAAAAAAACATTAAAATGAAAAATTTTAAAAACCGTCCGCTCTCTTTAAACTTTTTGAAAGCAATTTTTTTTGTTATTTTTGTCTTAAAAATGTTACTATCTTTTTTTAAAGATAGTAATCCAAAAAACCTTAATATCATTTTTAAAGATAATAACACCAAAAAATATTACTATCCAAAATTTTTTTTTTCAATTTTTCAGGACATTAAATTAGATTCTCCATTTCGTGAACATCAAATGACAATTGAACAATTAGTTGATATATATCCCCTTTCTCGAATAAATCATATTCAACCAACAAAATCTGTTGGATTAAATGATGATGAAGCTGAGATTAAACTTTCATCCGCAACAGAAAAGAATGT
>JAQIXH010000016.1:0-44947 GCA_034700145.1 Panagrolaimus detritophagus
AACGGAAACGGAAATGAAAAAATGAACGGAATTCCGTTAAAACGGAAACGGAAACGGAATTCCGCACATCCCTGATTCAGTTGGTATTCACTAATATTTATTTTTTTCATTCCTGATGTTATAAGAACACCAACTGTTCCACTGGTGGAACATCAGCTCTAAAAATCCAAGAAGACCAACTTTTGGTATGGATGGTTAATGCAATGGTTAAACAAAAATGTTTTTCAAGTACATTTTTTTCTCGATAATAGCACTAACAGAATTAAAAACCAATAAACACAAAAACATTTAAACATGTTTAAATTTGTAACTAATGGCACCATATTTTTTGCATAAAGCGTTTTAATCATGTTTTCAACTTTTGTTTTTATGTTTTATTTTACATTCATAAAACAAAAAAAGAAGAAATTCTTGATAAAAATAGTTTATTAAGTATTCCAAAATGCAAAAAACAGGCACCTTGTTTTCGGTTTTCAATAATTGCAAACATTTGTTTTGCAAAAAAATAAACGAAAAATATTTTCTAAAACAACATTTTGTTTCGTTTTCCTTTTTTATGAAAAAAAAAACTGCAGAAACATTCATCTTTTTAAAAATGGCTCGATAAAATAAATTAAAATATACAAGAATTAACAGATTGATATAAGGCTCCAAATAATTTATTTAGCAGATTTTTTTGACTTTTCCATAAAATTCAATAATTTGCGATTTAACAACACATTTTTTTATTTTACATTTATTTGTTAATATGTCGTTCATTTCATAGAGGTTTTTTAAAATTTATGTTTTACATTTGTTTACAGAAAAAATGATGCTGCAAAATTTCATTGAAAACCTTTTTTAAAATTACTGTTGGCATTATTAAAAACTACCAGATTCAATTATTATTGAATTCTTTATCATGTATCTAAGAACATTTTGTTATTTTTATCCTCTTCAAATTTAAATAAATTATATTTTTATTAGGCGAAAAACTTGTAAAATTAGTGAAATTAATAAAATTCATAAAACATTCAAAAATGATAAAATAAACAATCTTTTGGTTCTTTCTTCTTTCTCTCAAAAAAACGAAAATATTTTCGGCGCTGAAGCACGCTGTTTACAAAGCTTAAAAACTTTGTCACATTTTTTCTGATCATTTATTACACTTAAAGGGGGATCGTACTTTGACGCATAGAACTCTTTGCACGCATGGAAAAGAGTGGATAAATTTATCCACTCTTTTCCATGCGTGCTAAGAATTTCATTTTTGTTGGAGAAAAAACGATTTCGAAAAAAAATCAAATGCGCCAAAGTACGATCCCCCCTTTAAAAGCATTTGTCTGACAAATATATTTGCAAAAAAAATACATTACGAAAACAAAACAAGAAAATGTCATAAAGAAAGTGAATTTTTAGGTGATAGAAAAAGCAACATCAATTTTAGCGATGTCAATGAAAAAAATTGTCAAAAAAGGTTTCAAAACATTTTTTTGCCAGTGTTTTTATGTTCAGAATCCTCGAAAATGAAAAAAAACAGCGTTATAAGAATTATGTATGCAGTTTTATTCGTAACAATTAATTTGATTTTAAAAAATAATGTAATGATTCAAGAAACTCAAGAAATTTCTGAATTGAATTGCAATTTAATCAATTCAATTATGCTTTTTCAAAAATTTAAATTTTATTTACCAAAATTTTGTAAGAAAAAATTTAAATCAAATTTAATAATTAGTGTTTCATATACAGTAGATCCTGTATTTGCATGTTTGATTGTTTTTATTGTCTTTCCACTTTTTACAAATTTGTATTTGTGTTTTTGGTTGATTCATTTGTATAATTTATTTGAAAAATTAATAAAATATTCAAAGATGACAAAAAAGAAACATTATTTTTATTCGATTTGTTTCTACAAATGTTTGCACGAAAAAATGACTAAAAATGCATATTCATAAAAAAAACGAAGATTTGTTCTTCAAAAAATAATTGGATGCGATAGAAAAAACGACACCAATTTCAGCAGCTGTGACGAAATATAAGATAAATACAAAAGTGTAAAAAGTTTTATTAATACATTTGAAGCTTAAATCAGATATAAAATAAAAATGCTGTATATTTTTTAAAAGTTCAAAACTTACAGAATATCAGGAATTTCTTGAACGGCTTTTAAAATGCTATCAATATTTTGATAGCTTTTACATAAGCTTAAATTTAGTATTAAGCTTTTTAGCTTAAAAATTTCAGATCATTTTCAGATAATCGAGATTCAACAATTTCTAACTTTTTTATTGAATAAAAATTCAATGGTTTCAAAATTGTAAACAAAAAAATCGTGGGCATTGAACTTAAAAGAACTGAATAAATTGGAGTAATTTTTGGAAAAAATTTGTTTGATTTTTAATATTTGCCGTAAAAGTTTGGACAAATTTGTCGTTGAAAGAAGCCGAAAAATATTTGAAAATATCGGTGATTGCCATGGCATATCAATAATTAAATTCACATTTCTGCTGCTGCATTATCAAAGATAAAACCATTTTGAATAAAAAATTGAATCTTTTCCAAAATTTTTTTCTAAATTATCAACAATCAATTGCATTGGATTTTTGAATTTGCTGTTGCTGGGTAAAGCACATTGAAGCATGTATTTTGTATATGGATACTGTAATTCTATGAATTTTGATTTTATTGTGAAAGGCAACAAATCAAAATTAAATTCTTGTTTTTCATTCATTTTCAGGTTATAAAATTTTAAGGGGAAAAGATATTTCCTGGAGCCGTTTGTCCATAAAAAATTTCAACAAACATATCTTTAACAAAAGATGATAAAATTTCCATGGAAAAAAAATTTCCATTGTAGTTGTGGATTTGAGAAATATTCTTCCAATTCATCAATTTGAATATTATGTGCAGGATTATTTTGCTTTAGAAATTCGATCTTTTAAAAAAAAGTCATTTGAAAAGTAGTTACTCTGTCCGCTATTTTGTCCTATTTACAAAAAAACATTTGAAATGCTTCATGCATTTAGAAGTTGGATTTTAAGTTTTAAGGTAAAAATAAGTGTTGAAAAGTTTTCCCACCGCTAAACATTTTACAAGGGAATCAACACACCGTACTATTTTTTTAAAGTTATGCAAATTCATCAAATTTCACTTTTTTTTTGAACTCACTCTTTAATTTTTATTTTATTTTTGTCACGAGGATTCTAAACAATCCCGTGAATTTGCATAATAAACATTCATTCTTTTCTTCTATCAAAGCACAAGCTTGCATTCTTTTTATTTTTATGCAACGACTGACACGTATTACTTATTCTCACTCAACACAAAATATGCTGCCATCCTCGATATTGAAAGTAAGTTTGGCATTTTTAAAAAAATTTATTTTTGCAAATTTATATATATGTTGTGTCCAGATTAGAGAACCGTCCGGTTCTCGGAACTGGACGTCCAGATTGGAGAACCGTTCAGAAATTAGTTGTTCTCTAATCTGGACGTCCATATTTGAGAACCGGTTTTAGAATTAGTTGTTCTCCAATCTGGACGTCCATATTTGAGAACCTATATCAAAAATATATTAGTTCTCGAAACTGGACGTCCAGATTGGAGAACCGTTCAGAAATTAGCTGTTCTCTAATCTGGACGTCCATATTTGAGAACCGTTCAAAAATTAGGTGTTCTCCAATCTGGACACAACATATACACTTTTAAAAAATTTCCTCCTGTTTTAGACGACTTTTTTATATGTACCTGAATAAGTAATTTAATTTCTGCCAAACTATGAGCTCTCTTTCTATGAGCTTTTGGAAGTAAATTCTTCCAAGCACAACAATAACTATTTCCAAAAATGCCAATTTTTATTTCAATATAGATTAAAATATATAGAACAATCATAATTATTGGGATATATGAAGATACGTATTGAGATATCTAAAAGATTGACTTCATCATTAATGTTTAAAAAACCTCAAAACTTACATAATTAAATATATTTGCGCTTCCTTCAATGCACTCAAATCCAAATCCCAAATCTAAAACAACAGTCTTTAAAACCCGAAACAAAAGTTGATAAAAATGAAAAATAAATTTGCATAAATTTGCATACCATCTGGTTTTGCCACAACTGGACATGGACTTAACATAATTGAACTTTGTATTAAAATTGTAAATATCCAAAACATAAATATCATTCTATAATTTTTAATTTATTTAAAAATTTTGAATAAATTTTTTTATGTTTAAAAAATTTAGTAAAATGAAAAATAAAATGTTGTAAAAAGGCTGTAAGCAACTTTTTTACGAATGTTTTACAACTACAAAGTACACCTATTTTAATTGTTTTTTTTGCATTTTAATAAAAATAAATGTGTTTTTTCAAAGTTTATTACAAAAATTTAATAAAAAATTATTTTACATTTTTGCACGATGCCATTTACACTTTACACTTAAGGCAAAAAATACATACTTACATATAAATTCTTTTTCCGTCAAATAAAAATTGTGCCAATTTTGGAAATGCAAAAACCATAATTCGATTTAAGGTTAAAAGAAAAGCAAAAAGTAGGAGGCCATTATAAGAAAGTCCTTCACCGAAAGATAAAATATAATAAAATTGTTCGGGCAAAATTCGTTGATCTGAGATTACTGCGGCAGTCATAAATGTAATCATTACAATTAACAGCAATAAATTATTGATAAGCATTTGTGATGAAATGATAAAAAATGGCATTGTTTTAAGGGTTTTTCGGCCCTAAAAAATTTGAAAGCTTTCAAAGTGTTAGGGTGGTGTTGGTTCGTGATTTTTGAATGGCAGTATCCCAAAATTTAAAATAGAAACTTCCGGGAAAAATCCAGAGTCGGTATCCAACCATTCTTTCATTGCTTTATTAAGAAGTGGCACGAGTCGAGAAACTAAAAAAAAAACCATTTAACAAATGTGCTTTCCGCGCGGGACCAACTCTTTTGTCTATTTTGCAAAAGCAATTTTTTCATCGAAAAAGTGATAATCTTTATCTTTTTTTTCTCGGTGTTGATTATTTTTTGAGTATTATTTTTATCAATAATCGTTCTCAGCATATTGAAGAACATATATTAGTAGAATCAAATCATGTGATGACGTTTAACATATATTTTTTACAAAAAAATGATAAAGATTATCACTTTTTCGATGAAAAAATTGCTTTTGCAAAAAAAAAGATAATTGCTTTTGCAAAAGACAAAAAATTTGGTCCCGCTCGGAAAGCACATTTTTTAAATGAAGTTTTTTTAGTGTGTCCGACTCGTGGTGGTGCACACAATCCTAACTCTGGGTTCGCCACCGTACATCTTTTTTTCCATTATTTCTTCCTTACCTTGATATAACAAGCAAGTTGAAACAAATTAATTATCAATGATAAAATTAATAAAATATCATAAAATAAAGATGCAACGAGGCGGAAAACTGGTGAAAATGTTATTCCTTTAGTTTCCATTTTCGCCGTTGTAATGGTTGAATAATTCGTCTTCTTAAAAAAATACAAAAGCTAGTTCTCTAAAAAAGTAAAAAAGAATAATTTAAGGTATTTTTCTCGTTTACCGCACCCCACCAAAAACTTGCATAAAAAAATTGAGTTTGTAATGCGATTTTAAAAGGGTGGTCGGATGGGGCGAATGAGCGGCTGTGTGGGTGTTTTTGTGAAATGAATTTTTGGTGGGTCGGGGTAAACGAAAAAAGTCCAAAAATATTTTTCGTAAAAAAACATTAAATTAATCCTACACAATTTTTTTTGTATAGGATTAATTTAATTTTTCCAAAACTACAGGAGGTACAGATATTTTGTTATTAGGAAGTCATAATAGAATAATGTGGTTGTAAATTTTACAACTTTTTTTGAGCCAAAAGTCAACAAACGCACTTAAAGAGTTTTGTTTTCAGCTTTTCATCTTTTTTTGGTCGTATTTGCGTTTGATTTTAAATTTCTTGCTAGCTTTGTAAAATATATTTGAATATTATTGATATATTTCCAAGAATGTGTTTCTGATAAAAAAATTTTTTTTGAGGAAAAAATCATTTTTGTTTCTGCTGTAACATGTTTTTCCATTAATAAATGCGCAAAAACCCATTAATAAAAAAAGAAATTTAAATACTTTTTACAAAGAAAGGAAAAATTAAAATTTTTACCTTTCCAACTTTAAAATTCATGTATCGTAAAAAAAACCACATTCCGACGTTTATAAAAAATTAAACAAAAACTTTAACTTAAATTGACAAACAAAAATTGATATAACAGTTTTTAATTATTTTGATAAAAAAAAAACAAAAAGTGTAGCAAGTTTTTGTGATCGCTTATTTAACACTTTTAAATGTTTATCGTCTGTTATAAAAAAACATATTATATTTAAAAAAATAATTCTGCGAAGCAAATAAAAAATACAAAACTTTACAAAATTATAAAAATGTATAAAATTTTAAATTAACTTGTGTTTCCTCCGCTTATATCGACAACTTTGGTAACTCTTGCAAAAAAGAATTGTTGAAAATCCAATCTAACAAATTTGCATACAACTAAAAGTGCAATTGGATTAATTAAACATGATAAATCAAAAATATAATCAGCTGCTCGAAATGCATATGTTAATAAAAGAGGAAAATTGTAAGTATTTGCTATAATTATACATCCAAAATAGCACCCAACTAAAATTTCAAAAAATAATGTTACAGCTGCTTGAGTTAATAAATATATTTCACGCTTTAATTTTGGCGTGTCACTGTTGTGTTGTTTAAGAAGTTGTCGATACCGTAATATTGTAAAAATTGTAAGTGTAAAAGATATGGCTGAAGATGATAGAACAATTGTTGGTCCAATAACAGAATGGTACTAAAAATATGGTATGTAAAATATATGCAAATTCTTACACTGCGGAATTTTTTTTGTGAAAGAAAAGTTTAGATAATTGGATTTTGTAGGTTTCGTGTTGTTTCTTAAATTTTTGCTTTTTGTCGCCAAAATCATATTTTTTTAAACTTTCGAATAAGGATGAATAAGAGCCTGTTTTTTTGGCACTGGATTTTGCGCCGGCGCCTAGTCAAATCCTTCATTTTTTCATTGATTTCGCTTTGATACTCTCCACGTAGGAACCAGCTATACACTTTTTCTTCAAACAAAAAATGGGTTGGTATTGTGTTCTTTTAGTTTTTTTTTGTTAAAGAATATCCCAAACGTTTTTGATTTCTGGAGCATCTCCATCCTCAATTTTTTTAATTTACGGGAATGGAAGACAACTGTAGAAAGAACACGGTTGTGGTCTTGCTTGTAGTAATGCCATTTAAATATTCTGCGTTTTTATAAAACTTACACTTCTGACCCACGTTTCAGTATAATAAGCAAACAGATTTGGAGGTTCTAAATCCATATAAACCATTGGACTGGCAAAAAACGGGCCAGAATTACAAGTGCTAAAATTGGTAAAAACCAAATAAATATTTTTCCAAATTTTTTCATAACTTTCGGTCCTTTTTTGATTAAAAAGATAGAAACCCAAATTCGATTTATTGCAATTGCAACATGAAAAATTGCCTGCGAAAATAAACAGTATCCAGAAATTAAGAAGCATACTGTAATATACATTGTATGAGATCGAAACCACGGATGAAGTTCTTCAAATAATGTTATTTTTGACATAAATATTGTGTTTATTATATTAATCATATCAGAAAATGATGAAAATATGTATAACAGATAAAAGGATGAAGCATAAGTTTTGTTTTTACGATATCTTTGTAGGATAATAAATGATGTAACCAATAAATGAAGAATTAAAGCAAAAAGTATAAAAATGAGATAAAAATATAAAAATATTGGAAAAGCCATTTTTTGAGATTAAGTTTTTTTTTTGATTATTATTTATTTTAGTGTCTATCGTTTTAAAAAGTTTGACAACAAAATTTTAAAAAAAAGTGTTTTTTTTCAATGGGTACTTTTGAAATTTAGTGTTTAACAAGAAACTTTAAAGTACCCATTTATTTTTCTAAATTTTTTTGACCTTTTTTAATACCTGGATAGGAAAATTGTTGGCACTTAGTTTAGCCCACACGTTTGTCTTTTTTTGTTCACAAAAACAATTTTGTTGAATCTATTGTTTTTCGTAAAAAAAGAAATTTTATAAATCCATTATTAATTTATTAAGGAATTTTAGAATTTAATATTTAAACATCTTTAATTATATTGGATCATTTAAATTTTTTGGTGATCGAGTTTTGTTTCTTTTCTCCAAAAATACTTTTCTCTGTTTCACAAATTTGCTTTATAAAAAATAGACGTCTTTTTTAATCGCACTTATTTCAAAATATAGGCTTCTTTTTTGTGGCAGAGTAAACAAATAAATGGTTTAAAGAGCTTTTTTTCAGTTTTTAATTTTTTTTGATCGTATTTGCGTTTGATTTTAAATTGCATGCTAGCTTTGTATAATATATTTGAATATTTTTCATATGTTTCCAAGAATGTGTTTCTGACAAAAAAGATTTTTTTTGAGGAAAAAATCATTTAGTCATATTTTTGCTGTAACAATAGTCGGACATGAATACATTAATAAAAAGAGAAATAATAGTTTAAAATCCATTTTACAAAAAAAAAATTATAATTTTTAGCTATTACTTCATTGTTAGACCTTTTTTTAATAAGCGATATTATTTATTTTTTAAACATTTAACAGAAGGAATAATGTAAAAATATTCAAAACGTTTTCTTTATATCAAATCTTTAAAAACTTCCGTTTTTTTCTATTTTTCCAAAAACTACAATTTTTCTTTCCACAATCGTCACTCTTAGTTTTTCGCAATGCGACGACCAGACAAAGCAAAGAAACGCTGAGATCTTTTTAGTTTTTTAGACTTTTTTTGTAATTTTACACAATGGAAATGTGCTATAACATATTTGAATATTTTTGATAAAATGGAAAAATGTACAAAAACAAAAGCCTTTTTTTGAGGCACTCAAAGATAAAAGATATTTTTTATACAGTTGAATTTATGAAATATTTTCAAAACGCTATTAAAAATGAGCGTTGTTTTTTTGTTAATTGGACGCAATTTTTTTTTCACATTTTTTACTAATGTTTTCAATTTCATTTTTTAAAAAAGTTGTCGAGTTGCTTTTGTTTCACAATTTTTGATAAGTCCGAAAAACATATGTTAAAAAAATGGCAAATTTAAACTTAAATATTCAAAAACGCTGCTTTCTTTTGTTGACCACATTCGCTTTCTCTATCAAAAAATGAATTTTTTCCTTTCACACAACCAATATCGATTTTCATATGCTTTTAAAGTTTGTCCGCGTAGTTTTGCATTTTTTGAAAATATAAACAAAAAAGCTGCAATGCTTTCATTTCTTTATTTTTGCTTTCTTCCTTTTGTTTCTAAACAAAAAAATCGTTGTTTTAATATTTTGATTATAATTTTGAAAAATGTTATCCAAAAAAGTGAAACGTTATTTTGTTTTACAAAATCAAGAAATTTTATTAATGCTATTTTGTACCAACATAATTAAAATACAGCTGCATTATTTATAAAAGAAAAAAATTATTTCATTTCCATTGAAAAAAGTTATTAAATTGATTATTTTTAAGAAAACCATTCTTTTCATTAATGTTTGTGAAAAATTTCTTGATATCTAAATTGAATTTTCTCAAATTTTCATATTCTTTAGATGATTTCGTCTTTTCCTGAAATAAACATTTTTCTGATGCTTTTTTTTAAACTAAAATATTCTATCATTTATTATGTTTTCATTTTACAGATTTCATACATTTTTTTGTCATATGTATGTTTACTCATTTTATATCATAATTAATGATGAATGTTTTTGATGCTTTATTGTTTGCATCTGTTTTTAAAAAATTGATATTATAACCGTATTTGAATAAACAAGAAAAATCAATCAATACTCAATCGTAAATATTCAAAAATTCTTTAATATACCAAGTCTTTAAAAACATCTGTTGCGTTTTTTCTATTTTTTCTTAAAATTGTAATTTTTCTTTCCACATACTTTAAAGGTCGCCCTTAATTTTTTTCCGCATTGCGACTGCCAGACAAGAAAAAAATGAACGTCTTGAACTTTTTAGTTTTTTTATTCTTTAGCTGCGCTGTTTTGTGTTTTTTAAAAATATAAACAAAAAATCTGTGATGCTTTATTTTCTTTATTTTTGCTTTCTTTTTCAGTCTCTTTTGTTTCTAAAAATTCGGCGTTTGTTTGAATATTTTGATTTTAATGTTGAAAAATATTATCCAAAAAAGTGAAACGTTATTTTGTTTTACAAAATCAAAAAATTTTATTAATGCAATTTTGTGCCTAAAGAATTAAAACCTAAAAACGTTGTTTATAAAAAAAAAAAAGTGTTTTTCCAATGAAAAAAATTATTAAATTGATAATTTTTAAGCAAACCGTTCTTTCCTTATTGTTTTCATTGTAAATAATTTCTTGATATCTGAATTTCTTCAAATTTTCGTTTTCTTTGGATGGGTTTTTTCCAAACATTTTTCTGAAGCCTTTTTTTTTAAACAAAAATATTCAATCTTTTATTTTATGTTCATTTTACAGATTTCATACATTTTTTGCCATATGTATTTTGACCCATTTTATATCAGAATTAATGCGGAATTTCTGATTGTGCATTATTGTAATGCTTCATGGTTTGCATCTGTTTTTAAAAAATTGATATAATAACCGTATTTAAATAAACAAGAAAAATCAATCAATACTCAATCGTAAATATTCAAAACTTCTTTAATATATTAATACATTAAAGCTCGCCCTTAGTTTTTTTTCGCCAGACAAGAAAAAAAAAGAAACGTCTTGAATATTTGATTTTTTAATCTTTTTTTTGCAATTTCAACCACCGGTGCTTTCTATAATCAATGTAAATGCACTATAAATTATTTGAATATTTTTGATTAATTACAAAAATGTACATTCTCCGAAAAACATGTTTTTTAAGAACAATAAAAAAAAGAAGTTTGTCAAAGGTGCTTATAGTAACATTATTTAAAAGAAAAAACGTTTTTTAAAAACAAAGACAAAAAATTAAAATTTTTAATTTTAACAAATTAAAAGACGAACGCTAATTTCTGACAATCAGAAGAAACATATTGACATTTTTTAAAAAAGGCTCTGATGTTTTTGACACAATTTTTAAGGGAATTATAAATAGATTTTCGTTGAACCAAATTAGTTTTTGTTTTTTAATTATGCCTATTTTATCATTAAAAACAACCTCTCGAACAAAAGCTTTTGTGTCACATTTTTTACAACTTTTCGAAATGATTCTAATACAATAAATGACCTTTTAAAAAAATTATACATAAATGAATAATATGAATATTTTTACAAAAAACATTACACATTAAAATGTAATAAAAGTAAAAGCTTTATCATTTTTAACTTATGTACTTACAATATAAATAACCGTTGAATTAAAATGTACCAAAAATTATATATAAATAATTTACAGCTCGGGCAAATTTAAAACAAAATATTCAAAAACACTACTTTTTTTGTTGAACGCATTCTCTTTCAAAAAAGATAAATTTTTTCCCTTTCACACAAGCAACATCGATTTTTTTGCGTTGTAAAGTTTGTCCGCGTTGTTATGCATTTTTTAAAAATATAAACAAAAAAGCTGCAATGCTTTCCTTTCTTTATTTTTGCTCTTTTATTCGTATTTTTCAATCCCATTTGTTTGTTAAAAAAAATGATTGGTGTATGGTTTTTAATATTTTGAGTTCATTCTAAAAATATTATTCACAAGTTGTTTTTGTTATACAAAAATAATAATTTTAAACAATACAGTTTTGTACCAACAACGAATCGTTATTTATGAAAGAAAAAGCAATATTTCACATTCAAAAAAAAAATTTGATTATTTCAATTATTCAAATCAATTCAAATCAGAAAAATAAGGCTTTGAGTAGCCTTTTTTATTTTAATTGTTGAAATCTTTTACTGTTAGTCCGTCAGAGAAAAATGAGAGGGGTGTGAAAAATATGTGGCCATTATTATTATTATAACTGATTGACCTTTTTTACTTTATTGAAAAAAATAGTTATAGAGGTTAGGCAGCTGCATTATAAATGACTAAAGAAATATGGAATAAAATAAAGGTTAATAATCAGGAAAAACTGTTTTTTCTCGTATTTTCATAAAATGAGTCTCTCGAATCACGTAGAAATTGGAAATATATTTGATCTTTGCTTTTTTAATGATTTTCTTTGTAGTAATGCTAATTTTAAACTTAACATTGAACTGAGAACATAAAAAACTAGAAGAAATTACTTCTCTTTTCGTGTTTCATCAAAGTACATTAAACTTCCTAGAGATCTACAGTATACCAGCTCAAAATTTTTTAAGAAAAATCTTAAACTTTTAAACATCTAAGAAAAATTACTACTCTTAAATTCTTTATCATGTTCTACTATTAGAATTGTTTTTTTCTCACTTTGTTGAAAGGCCAAATAAAAGATTGTTATTAAATGAAACTTGAAATATTGAATAAAGAAACTACATTGATTATTTTTTACGAATTCATTTTTTAAATTTATGAATCAAAGGCCATAGCTTTCAAAACGAAACTATAGTTAACGTCAAAATAAAGAGACGTATCAAAAAAAAGTAAAAGCAACTGCAGTTTTTTTTTTGTTTTAAAAAAATTTGTACTATTGATAAATTTAATTGCATATTTCAATCAAATTTTATGAATCAAAAAAAGGTGGCAATCAGATTACTGCAATTTAAAATAGATAGGAAAAATGTGAAAGATTTTTAGTTTTATAAGAAAATCAATGAAAAAAATAATAATCAATTCTAATTAAAAATATTTTATTATTGTTATTACTCTTTTTCAAATTAAGTTAAAAACTAACAATAAATTTTAATATGACATTATGATTATTTCATACAAGAAAAACCCTAAACGAAAGAAACAAAATCAAAAGACAAAAAACCTCAGAAAAAAGCATTGGCTAAAGAAATATTATTTGTAAATTATTAATAATTATTTCAACGTATCAGGCCATGTATGAAAAAATAACTTGAATGAAATTTTTATCAGAAAACGACGCACTAGAATCACAACTTGTGGCCGTAAAAATTTAACGTTGCTTCAATATTTCAATTATATCATTCATTTTTTCATTAATCTTTTCTTCTAAATTATCAATTCTTTGATTCATTTCTTGCCTTAAAGCGTTCAGCTCATCTTTAACTGGATCTCCATTGTCCTAAATTTATATTTTATTTCAATCATTAAAATTGAATTCGAAGCTTTACAATTCGTTTTGCAGCATCTTTTGACATTCCCCACCATTTAAACAATTTTCTAAATTTAGAAGATGTAAAACGATGTGTTTCCTTTTCAATTACTGTAGCTTCTAAGGGATCTTTGCAATATCCATCCCAATATCTCTTTTTTATGCATTTTGGAAGAATCATTTCAACGTGATGAATTGTTTCAATTTGCAGAATCCGTCTTCTCAAAACAGCTTCTTCTAGAATTTTGGTTGTATCACTTACAGCCAAACCGGTTAAAAGATTCATGAGAAAAATTGTAACAGCAAAAAGGAATAAACAAAACATCGCAGAAGTAATGAATGAATCCTTTGAAGAAACAGAATCTTTGTAATCAAATTCTCCGATCATCATAACCAAAGTATGTATAAATGTGTCAAAAAATGCGAAAATTCCGCTCTAAAAATAACTTTGTGATGACTTGTGGTATCTGATCAAGTTTTTCGTAAAATATTTCACTTATTTACAGTGCACTTACCCCATCTCCAAGCAAAACATAAAATAGAATTACAAATGGAAGTAAAACCATAATAAAAATCGGAGCAAATCTTATGAATGAGGTCATAACATATTCTATCTAAAATATAAACATTAATAACCTCTGTAATTAATTTCTATTGCTATTTACCATAACAACATAGACTCCAAAACGTGGATGTCTTTTGACGTAATTCAGTAAAGAAATCGATGCAAAAAAGTTTAGAACAACAATAATATTCCATTGAAATTGAAAGCTTGTAAATAAGCTTATCGGCAAAGAAACAAGCAAAGTTAAAATCAGATTAATAATATCCAACCATCGGTCTTTTAAAACGAAACATTGATAAACTTTGTATCGTCCATACATATGTGCACATTGAAGGACGAAAAAGACTGTTATAATTCCACTTGGAATAAGCTGTAAAATCGTTTTTATTTGTTAATGCTAGTAAATGAACTTGTTTTCAGCGAAAGATTAAAGAGCATACATACATTTTCTAATTCAGTATTTAACCAGCTTTTTTCCCTCATTGTTTCATTTTCTCCTTCATTTTCTTTATTTGACAAACTATTTGGTTTTGCGGTAATCGTTAAAGCGGTTAAACCAATTGCAATGAATGAATAAAAAATGCATACTAAAATTTTAACTGAACAGCTTTCGCAGAATCTCTGAAGACTTACAAATATAATATCCCCATTTTGCAAATCTGTTCCATTTTAAATCAATGTAAGAAACAACAAACGGATGATTTAATAACGAAAAACGCTGATATTTGATCTGAAAATTATAGTTTTAAAATTTTAAATGTAAACAAAACAAAAAAACTTGCCATGAGCGTTAAAGGATAAGTTTGAACAATTTTTAAAAATGAAAATTTTTGATTTTCGTCTTTTGTTTCATTTCCACATTTTATTGATCTTAGTTCTGTATATACTTCGCCTTTTGAATAAAAAACCACACTCTGGCGATCTTTGTCACTTTCATATCTTTGTGATGAAAATATTTCATCTTCAAATGAATGAAAATCGTCGTTGATTATGCCATAATTAAAAAACTGTTTTCCATCTCTTACGATGCATTTGTCGAATAAAACCTCAGCCATTTCTGGCATATACTCTATCAAGAGCTGCAGTGGACTTCTTGGATCTGGATTTCGTTCTTTCGAAAAAAAACGTCGACGAAAAACTTTCCTCCAATTGTCAAACTTTTTCTCAAATGCACTTTTCAGCTTTGTGCCCGCCTCGTATTTTAAAACAGTTAAAACGCCTTCCGTAAATCCATTTATGATCGCAGTTTTTAGGTGTGCTTGGTTGTCGTCAAGAATTTTTTTCATTATAAATTCCCTCTGAAAATTAACTTATTCATAAAATGGAACTTTCATAAGCTAACGTCTTCTTCGATTTCGTTGCCAATGATAAACGAGTAGTCATACAACGATGTATCTGGATAACCATTTTGAAATACATATTTAAATAACCAAACACAGCGCGTTTTAACTGCAATAATTAAAAAATATTTTCTTCTTTCTGGATCTTCGAACAATGTTGAACGTTTAGTTATCAATTCCAGCAATTCAGTTAAATTATTTTTGCAAATAATATAAAATGGAGTTTCACCAAATTTATCAGTTAGAAATAAAGAAAACGTTGAACGTCTAAAAATCAACACAAATATTTCAATGTTTTTATTCGCTGCAGCAATGTGTAAAGCTGTTTGCAAATCGTTATTTCGAATGTTTACGTCTTCATAGAAATCAATCAAAATCTGAAAAAGGTGCTTTTAAAAAATTATACACGTTTTTTGATTTTAGTTTAAAAAGTTGAAAGCGAAAGTGAAAGTGAAAAAAACGAAAAAAACAATCTCAGTTTTGGTTTCTTGAAAAAGAGTCTTGTGTGAAATATAAATTTCGCAATTTTTTTTGAAATTAACCTTAAATATTGCAATATTTCCGGTTTCTGCAGCATGATGAAGCGGGGTATACTTCATCCAGCAGTTGGTACTTTTACTATGTCGGTAAAATAAAAGTTTTGTTCTGCAAAAATCCATTACAGTTCCATTAATAAATTTATTAAAATCCTTTTCTTCGTCGAAATTTTGCAGGGTTAGTTCGGTGTCAGCGGCAAACAATAAATACTGAAAATTTGCCGTAATAAAAATTCCTATTGATTCAAATGTGTTTTACCTTAATTACTTCGGTAGAGTTGTTCTCAATTGCGTGAAAAAATATATTGCTACTAAGTTCACCAAAAATGATTGAAAACGGTAGTAAAAGCTTAAAATAATAAAAATTTTGAAAGGTTGTTCTGATATGATGTCATACAAAAATAGCGATCTTGCAATATTTTTTTTTAATATTTTACTGCACCTCATAGACCGTTTGTGTGGCACGATGTATGAATAAGGGATGTGCGGAAGCAGATTTTTCAAACGGAAGTAGAAGTAAAAAAAGCAGCGGAATTCTGTAAATTACGGATGCGAAATAGTTTTGGAAATAATGGAAAATATTTTCCCAAAACTTTTTTTGGTTTAATTGAGTCAAAATACAGGTATTATCGCTTTGAGCAACATATTTTTTCGTTTTCGATGGCTAACTTTTCACGAAAGAAAAAATTCTGAGCTATAAAACATTGTATTCAGGCCGCCACCAACAGCGGTGGCAAATCGAAAAGTTAAAAGGATACTGCAAAAGACTAAAGGAAGGCCGCGGTGTTTTGACGAAAACGAATACACTGCTGCAAAAACATGAAACAAATTTACGGAATTTCGCTGCTTTTTTGGTGAAAGCGAGAAGCCGAAGTAAAAAAGGGCGAGATCTCGCCATTTACGGATGCGGAAGCGGTATTCCGCACATTCCTGCTCTTGACATCTGAACTGTCCTCAAAACAGTACCTTTACATTTTCCACATTATTGTGACTTATAGCAATTCTTAGTGGATCAGAATAGCTATAATTATGTTTTTGAAAAACATTTCTTCCGATAAATTTTGGAAGAAGATTTTTTATACGTTCCGTGTTATCGCTTTCGGTTGCTCGCAGAAGATGTTGTTGATTTACATTTTCATCGGTCGGCTAAAATGTTTTTAAACAAAAAAATGTTTGAACTTTTTTTCACAAAATTGTTCAAAACACGTTTTTTAAAATTATTCTTACATTTCCGAGAATAACGTCTTTTTGCTTTGCAAATTCTCTCAACTTTTCTTCCACTTTCAAATTAAATATTTCATATAGTTGAACCAACTCTTCTACAATAAGAGTACGTTTATTTTCTACAGCGTACCACAAAAGTAAATGTCCAGCTTTATTCTTTGCTGTGATCAATTCTGTTTCCCGAAGTTCATTTGTTGATTGTTCAAAAATTAATTTAAAAATTTCTATGTCATCAGTACATGCTACCAAAAAATGCAATGGAAGATTTCCATTGTCGTCTTGAATCCAAATACTTGCTCCATCTTTAAGTAATTTTTTAACTTCTTCTTTATCACCATTTTCACAAGCATAATGAAGCTTTGTCATAAGTGTAAACTCTTCCTGTTCATTCACATCTTTCGCCATGTCCCACTGTGTTTTTAAACTAAATTATAAAGATTAATTTGATAATTTAAAAAATTTAAACTTTCGAAAAAAATAATCATTTAAAATTTATGTCCTCTAACATTTTAAATTACTGCTGAAAACAATAAAAACCGAATTATAGAGAGGTAGAATTTTTACTACCACGAAAATGCGGTAGCGGTAGGCAAAAAAATGTACTAAAATGCGGCAGCGGTAGGTTGATTTGCCTACCGCTACCGCATTTTAGTAGGTGCCAAATTTTTTATCAATTTTGCTTCCGAAAAAAAGCAAGGTTATTTTTAAACGTTGCTTTTCTTGTTCTTTGGTTAAATTTAAAGAAAATGCAACATATTTTTACCAGCAAAAAGATAACGATAAATTGGAATCAAGCAAGCAGTACTTTGTTGTACAACAAATTGAAATGAAATGAAACAACTTCGTTTTTTCTGCACAGTTACTTTCGAAAATCATATGTTATTCATTTCTTGGCAATTAACTTTCTTATAAATAGAGAAAAAGAAAGAAAATCTATGTAGTACACAAACTGATTAAAATTGCATCAGCATGGGGGCGTAGGCGATTAAAAATTTGCGAGAACCCCTTCAAATAAAGAATAGTCAAACATATTCCTGTTTGAAAAAAAGAGGAAACAAAGAATGAAAGAAAAAAGGGGCCATTTTAATACACATATTTTAAACTTTGAAAAAAAAACTGATTGAAAATTTTGATAAATTGTTACCATAGACACTATGGCAGTTTAACGTTCGTTTTTCCAAAAATAATGAAAATCTTTATTTCTCACAAAGTAAAAAAAAAGAATTTTAAACAACACAACTTAAGCATCAAACAAAATCATCGGTTAATAAAATGGTTGTTACCAAAACTCAAAAAGAGAAATCTAAGCGTTGTAAAACTCTGAGACAATGACGAACGACGGGAAAAAAAACTTTATCAGCATAAAAATGCTTTTCTCTTTTCTCTTTTCCTTTTAATGCATGCCACTGCATCAAAAAATCAACAATTAAAATTTTATCAGTACTTAATTTTTTTGAGAAAAATAACCTCTTCTCATACATAAAAACACTTGTTAGTTTGCTTCCTAGTGGAAAATTTCATGAGGACGTGTATATTTAATTTCTTGCATGGCTTTTTTGCATGCTACAGCCCAACCAAATGGCTACAAATAAGATCAAAATACATACGTTATACAATAAAAAATTAAAATTTTTAACTATCTGACTTTAAAATTCATGTATCGTAATAAAAACTATATTCTAACGATCATTAAAAATTAAACAAAAAGTTTAACAACAATTGACAAACAAAAATTGATATAACAATTGTTAATTATTTTTAAAAAAAAGATGATACATTTTTTAAATAAAAAATCATAAAAAACGTTATGTTTTTAAGAATGTCAGCTAAAGCTGTGATGTTTGTTTTTGTATAATTTATAAAGTTCATAAAAACACGTAACAAATTTAATTTGGATAGGCTCATATACTGAAAAAAAAACATTTCTTGTAAATTACTAAAAAATGTTGTAAAATCTTTTTACCTATTGTGTTTTCTAAAAAATGTTCGATTTTTCAGTGCATTATATGTTGTAATGCTTCATTGTTAACACCTATGTTTAAAAACGTTGACGTTATTTTTCTTTTAAATAATTAAAAGAAAGAAAAGATATGTAAAAGTATTCTAAGTGTTGTCTATACATCAGATCTTTAAAACCTTCTGTTGCTTATCATTTTTTCTATTTTTCTAAAAACTGTTATCGATCTTTATATATTTTAAAGTTTGTCAGAGCTGTTTCGCATTTTTTTATAAATCAAACAATGAAGATGTAATGCTTTTTTATTTTTGCTTTCTTTTTCAGCCCCTTTTGTTTTTAAACAAAAAAATCCTTCGGCGTTTCTTTGAATATTTTGATATTAATGTTGAAAAATATTATTCAAAAAAGTGAAACGTTATTTTTTTACAAAAACAAGAAATTTTGTTAATTCATTTTTGTACCAACATCATAAAAATAGAAACACATTATTTATAAAAAATAAAAAAGTATTTCATTTCCTATGTGAAAAAAGTTATTAAATTGATTATTTTTAAGCAAACTTTTCATTATTGCTTTCATTGTGAATAATTTCTTGTTTACATTTTTTAAGGGTTCGTCAAAAATTCGGGTACTAAAGCGGGTCACTGATGCCTGTTTTACAGATTCATTCTCTTCTCAAAAAGCAATCGACTTAAGTTTATTAATGACTGCAGTTCCATGTGTTTTTTTTTAAAGTTTTAAGCATAAAAATAAAAAAAATGTCTGTATAAATCTTTTTTTTTGAACATCTGCGATTAATACATTAGGAACAAAGCATTATTATTAAAAAAATATGAATTGTGTAAAAATGGCAGTTTTATTAAAATATTAATATTTTGTAAAAATTTACAGGAACCGGCGGCGGCGGCGGCGATCAAAAAAACAGTACAACACTGGTAATAACAAACCTCAAAAATAATAAAGAAACGCTTCCGCTCCAAGCGTATACATCAATTAAATACTTTTATAGTTCAAACATTTTAATGTTTGTACTGTAAAAGTACTATTTAAAAATAATTGGTTTTTTTTTCTTTTAATTAAAAGAGAAGTCACTCTTTCATTTTTATTTTTTAAAGCAGCAGCTTAATCTCCTCCTTAAAATTTTTAGTCATAATAAAAGTCTTTAAACGCATGAATTTATTGCTGCTAAATGCGTTCATGCGTTTTTTCGTTTTTGTATAAAGTTTTTTGTTATAAATAAAAGTTTTTTACTCAAATCTATTTTTTCTTGTCTTTTTGTTGAAAAAATGGCACTGACAATAACGATTGCTGTCTTTTACTTTATTGAAATCATAGTTTATTCATTTCATTTATCAGTATTAATATTAATGTTTTTACAACAAAAAACAAACTTTAATGGCGCATTTTTTAATATCTTTCGAGCTATCTTAATCGCCGATTTGGTCAATTATATTACTGTAAGTTTAATATAATATATCATACATTTTTTCAATCAGATTTTAGTCAATATTAGTGCAAAAACTTCCACTTGTTCCATTTTTAACTGATTTCTTCAAGGAAAATGTTTATTTTGTTACGTTTGCGAGTGATATTGGAGTTTGCACTTTTGGTATACAGTTTATAGGACATTTATTTTTGGCTTTAAATCGTTTTACAATAGTTTGGTTCCCGATAAAACATAAAAATATATGGAGCAGGCAGTGGTATACTGTACTGCTAATAATTTTTCCATTCGTAGTCAATGGGTACAGGTTACATCAACCTTTAAAATATGTATTTACTGAAGATGGTTCAT
Organism: Panagrolaimus detritophagus; assembly: GCA_034700145.1. Taxonomy (NCBI): domain Eukaryota; kingdom Metazoa; phylum Nematoda; class Chromadorea; order Rhabditida; family Panagrolaimidae; genus Panagrolaimus; species Panagrolaimus detritophagus. The sequence continues at coordinate 20,676 of JAQIXH010000016.1, forward strand.
TTTTTGTCACTTTTGCAAACAGCTATGTTACACCGATACATTATACTATTTCAACAACATTTTATTTTACTACAACGTGTTTGACAGGGATTTTAAATGTATTGGCTTTTCTTAAATTTGCAATACGTAAACAGAGCAATGCCATTTTAAATGTTAACGAAAGAAATTTGTTATGTAAGCGTTTTACATATAAATGAATACAGTTTTTAAAATGCATTAAAAATATATTCACGAATGCTTTTTTAAATTCAGAATTAATGAGATATCCAAACAAAAAAATAATCTAATAACATTTAGTTATCTCCTTAATACTTTTTGTTGCACAACTGTTCCGGATTACTTATAACGTCGGATATCTGTTTTTTGGGACAAACACAAATGTTTTGACATTTTTAACTTCACTTTTACCGTATTTAATTGATGTATACGCGTGGAGCGGAAGTGTTTCTTTATTATTTTTGAGGTTTGTTAGAAATGACCAATGTTGTACTTTTTTTTTCATCGCCCCCGACGCCGAGTCCTCTAAATTTTTGCAAAATATAAAAATTTTAATAAAAATGCTATTTTTAAAACATTAATATTTTTTACCAATAATGCGTTTTTTCTAATGTATCAATCGCAGATGTTCAAACAAAAGATTGATACAGACATTTTTTTTATGCTTCAAATGTTTCAAAAAAAACATGAAACCGTAGTCATTAATAAACTCTAATCGATTGTTTTGTGAGAAGAGAATGAATCTGTAAAACAGGCATCAGTGACCCGCTTTAATACCCGAATTTCCGACGACCCTTAAAAAATGTAAATCGTAAAGTTGAAAAGCATTTTTTGCGCTATTCAAAAATTATGAACAAATTTGAGATGAGATGTGTGCAGAAATTATATTATTCCGTACTATATTAATCAAACAGTTGAGAGTATTCTTGCGGCATAGAATTTAATAACGTAAAAAAGGCTTAAAGAAAGGTAAAAATTTCATCAAAAGCTGTTCATTTGTCGATAAATTTGAAAAAATGCGGCGCATGCCCCGACGCCGCCGGCAGCGGTACAACACTGGTTACGACAAGTTATTGAAAAATTAATTTTTAATATTTTTACAGTACATCAACTCGACAAGTTTATATGTCATTTTATTTCAACACATCCAACATTAAAATAATTACTCCCTCGAATACATTTGTAGCATCAAAGTTTAAGACGCCGGCTGTGGAGTAGCGCAGAAATGTCATCAATTGAAAGAAGATTATTCATATTGTTATGATATTAGAATTAATTAATTTGTATTTCTTAAAAATAAATGTAATTTTTTCTGCATTAAAAATCTCTGTGACTCATGTGGTATAAGCACAATTCATTAATTTATGAACGTTTTAAGATAAATACAGTACTAAAGATATATTTTCGCTTTCGTTAATTATTAACGCTAATTAACGAAAGCAGAAATAGCAAATCAGTATATAATTATAATGTCGTAGTTATTTTTTGTAATTATATCTAAAAACCCAAATTTTCCCCTACTTAAGTTACTGCTTTTTTTTTTGAAAAAGTAAATATATATGGCACCATAAAAAAACTGAAAAGTGTTTCGGGTTGACAAAAAAGCATTACTATGCCAAACATCTTAAAAAAAGACGTTTGATATATTTCAAAAAATTTTTGATTTTGCCTTGGCCCCTCTGTGAATTTTTTTGTATATGATAAAAAAAACGTTTGCTCCAGATTTGGGCACTATCAAAACTTTGCTGGGCTATATCTCCCGACGCGAAAATTTTCGAGAGACGACATGTGGAAAAAACGTTACTTCCTATGGGGTAATACTATTCGATATGTAATCAAGTTTTTTGCTATTACCTTTCTAAAATGGCCCCCGCCAATTTTTTGGGACACCCTGTATATTGTTTTTTGTTCAAAAAATAAAAAAATAATTTAACCCCTGTATAAGCTTAACTGTTACTATAATTCCTCTATAGATGCGTAAGTGCAAAAAAAATAAAATTTATTAAAAATTACGCATTTATAGAGGCGTTATAAAATATTGTACTAATTTTTTTAATCACTGTAAAATTAAAAAAAGGTATAAATAGTTACTCTTTTTTTATGCTTTTAGATTATAAATTTATCCAGTAACTGGAATAATGCCATTAACAACGTCTTTGTTGATTATATATTTTATCGAAATAATATTTTATTCGTTTCACTTATCAGTGTTAATTTTAATGATAATTAAACGGAAAAAAGATTTCAAAGGTCCTTTTTTTAACATTTTTCGAACCATTTTGGTTGCTGATTTGCTTTGTTATTTCGGTGTAAGTAAAAATAGTTCAGTCAACGGTTCCGATTTTTCTATCTAAATCACCTTTTTAAGATGTTTGTAACACAAAAACTTCCACATATTCCTTCTGTAATTGATATTTTTGCAAATAATGTGTTTTTGGTTACCATAATATTCGACATTTATACTTATGCAGCTATGTTACAATTTTTTGGACATTTATTTTTGGCATTTAATCGTTTTACAATAATTTGGTTTCCAGTAAAACATGCAAATATTTGGAGAAGCCAATGGTATATGGTTTTAATAGTAATAACACCATTTTTATGCTTTTGTTGGAGATTTCATCAACCTTTTATTTACATTTTTGCTGAAGATGGAACTTTTTACGTTGTCTTTAAAAACATTTACATAGCACCCATAAATTTTACTTTGACTACAATTTTATATTTGATACTAACAATTTTTGCAGGGCTTTTTAATTTTTTAGCTTTCCTTAAATTTTTGTTACGAAAACAAAACAATAAAAATATGTTTAATATTAATGAAAAACATTTATTATGTGAGTTTTTATTTGTCAATGCGAATTATCTTTAAAATATCATTGAATTTTAGTTGTATCATTCGTTATTTTTATTGCGCAATTACTTCGGCTTTCGTATAATACAGGAAGTTTGTTCTTTGGGACAAACCCAAACATACTGATATTTTTAAATACACTTTTACCGTACCTTAATGATTTATATGCATGGTGTGGAAGTATATCGCTAATGTTTTTGAGGTTAGAAATAAATGTTATCACAATTTTGACAAATATTATCTTTCTAGTTCATCTACACGAAAAGCATATTTGTCATTTTATTTGTGCAGAAAAAAAGTAGAAACAACTTCAAAAATTTCAACAGTTCCAAAATTGTTTCCCACTGCTATAAAAATTCAGTAATGATTTATTGCTTTTCTTTTTTACAAATGTATATTATTCTTTCTGAAAATAAAAAATGTAAAGCTGTAAAATTATATAACATAAAAATAACAGCAAAAACGGACACTTTTGAGAGAAAGCAGAGAAAAAGGACAGAAAGGGTATGCTTTTTTTCTTTTCCGTGCTTTTCCTGAAAAGCAGTAAAAGAGGTGGGTTTCGTCCGCTATTTATTTTCTGGTTTGTTTTTGTTATCCAATTCCAATAAAGGTCATTTACAATGTTTACAAAATTTCAACCAAATATTTGTTTTTTTATTACCTTAAAAAATGAGTTATTTTAAATAAATATAAAAGAAAATATTATATAATTACAATCGAACCTCGAGTTTACGATTTTCAAGGGACCGTTAAAAAAAGACGTAAGATCGAGGTATTTTAGCTAATTTTTTATTAAAAGCAATTAATAAACATAAACAATAACATATTAAACAATTAGCAACAAATCCATCAATGTTGAGCAACCTTGCTAAAGCGGTAGCCTTTTCCTAAAATAAAAATAAAAATAAAAGAAAACAGAATATCATTCAAGTGTTACCTCTATGTACATTCGCCAAAAAGCTTGTTTCTTAAAAACAATAAATCACAGAAATTAGTCAAACTTTTTAAAGAACAAAATTCATGGCACTTTGCGCTTCTGGTAAAATTAAGCATTTTTAATGTTGTGATTGCACTAATTGAGTCCGGCGTGTTTTGCAAATTGACATTTATTTGCAATACATGTAGCCCACGATTTAAAATGTACTTAAAATTATATATAAACAGCCCGGACAAATTTAAAACAAAATATTCGAAAACACTACTTTTTTTGTTGAACACGTTTTATTTTTTTTCCTTCAAACAACTCCCATCTATTTTTTATGCGTTTTAAAGTTTATCCGCGTTGTTTTTGCATTTTAAAAATATACACAAAAAAGCTGCAATGCTTTCTTTTCATTCTTTTTGCTCTTCTTTCCAGTTTTTTGAATCCATTTTTATTTCTTTTTTTTGTTAAAACAAAATGATTGGTGTTTATTTTTTAATATTTTGAGTTAATTTTTGAAAATAATATTCAAAAAGGGGCTGTCCAGATGTTACGTAATTGTTTTAGGGGGGAAGGGGTTCATGAATTATTACGCCGCTTTGATCTTGTCGGCAAAAGGCTTTGATGTTTCATTACCAAGAGGGGGGAGGTAAAAAATGTCGATTTTTATATTACGTAACATCTGGACAGCCCCAAATTATTTTTGTTATAAAAAAAATAAAAGTTTTAAATAATACAGTTTTGTACCAACAAGATTGTGGCATTACATTTTTTATAAAAGAAAAAGCAATATTTCACATACAAAAAAAAATTGGTAAAGTCTTTATTTTCACAATACAGTTCAAATCAGTATACTTTTTTTTTAAATTGTGTGGACAGATTATGGTGCAATTATTAAATAGTTTATACATCATTCATGCTGTTAATACAGTTAATTTTAAATTCTAATACAAAAATTTCGATACCACTGCAATTTTGCACGGAATAAAAAATAATTTTTTTGTTTATAATAAATATCACGCATTTATTTATTAATGTGTAAAATTGGATCAACGAGTTCTTTTTACTTTTCTTTGCTTTTTTACATACAGGTAGTCTCAAAAATCGAACAAAACCAAATTTTTAAAACAAAATATTCAAAAAAAAAGGTTTTAATTTTCTTACAGACAAATTGGCTCATTTTTTTACCGAAGAAGTTCTTTCCTTCATACAACTGCTAGGGGATCTTTTTGCATTGTAAAATTTTCTCGCAGGGTTTCATTCTTTCACAATGTTTCTTTGCTTTTTTAATGTCAAAAATAGTAAACAAATGGCGTTTATGTTTTTATAGATTTTTTAGGCGCTTTTTTTCTATTCATTTTGTTTTTTTAAAGAAAAGAATCTTCAATTATTTTAAAAGTTTGTTTTGAATGTTTTAAATTTGCTAAAATATTTTCTTTAAAAAACGTGAGAAAAATCCAGTCATTATTTGAAAAAAATATTACTAATTATTTTTTTAAAGTAGCAATTATAAAAGCTATTTATTAATTTTATAAATAAAAAGTTATTCAAAATTAAAATTAGAAGTTAAACATTTAGCCGTACTTTTATATTAAACAATAAAATTATATTTCTTTGGTTAATTTCTAAATATTGTAAACAATAATGCAGCAATTTTGAAATAAACTCTGATTATTTATTTAATTATTGTTGCACCAAAATATTTTGATTTATATCTGATTTAAATTTCCTCAAATTTTTCTCTTATTGTCACGTTTTTTCAACTGTTTTGAAAGAAAAACTTTAAACAAAAATATTCATTAAAAAAGTATCTTAAAACCTTTTTTATTTTTAAAACCATAATATCAAAAATTATAACATTAAAAGGATCCATCAATCCTTTGTATAAAAATGAATGGATAAAACCATTCATTTTTGGTTTTTTTTTCTATTTTTGTTAATGCATTTCTTTCAAATTTGAAAGCAAAAAGATTTTTGTGTGTAAAATGTCTGTCGACGTTAAAATGAAAAATGACCAGTTTTTTTGCTTTATTTTTTGTTTCTTTTTTCTTTTCATTCCTGTTTTTTTTGTTTGAACAAAGAATTTTGTAATTTTGAATATTTTGATTTAAAAAAAGCTGCTAAGAAAAAGTTTATATTATATTTTTCAGAAAAGATATCCAAATATGCCAGAGAACTTTGTGGGAATGTTCTTAAATGCCAATGATATGATCAATAATTAATTAAAATATATGTTAAAAATGGTATAACACAAAAAGCGTCTAATAACTTTCATTTTCAAATCAAAAATTTGTACAAATTTTCAGATATCAAAAAAAAACAAGCAAGAAAAACAAAGTCTTTGTAAAAAAATTTTTGATAAGAAAGGCTCAGGTTTTTAGCACCACGTCGATAAATTTTTGGAACAATTAAAGAAACAAAATCTCAGATATTAGATTGTTGATTACTAAAGTACATTCTATTTATTATCCATAAATTACTTAAAGTTTTGTTTAGATCAAAATTGTTTCTGTTTTCTAACTTGCTCGAATAAAAAAGCTTTAACCAACATAGATTTTTTTTGACTTTAAAAAAATAAGACTCAAATTTTATACCTAAATTTGAGTTTTTTAGGAGAAATGAATATTTTACTTTTTTTGGTAATTATTATAATTCAGTTTTTAGCTGGTTGAAATTATAAAATGTTTAAACATAATATCACATGATAGCAACCATAATAAATCAATAGGATAATTTTGATTCCCTAAAGGCGTCACACTTTTGAAAAAACGTGACAATAAGAGAACTAAAGAAGTAAGAAAAGGATTAGTCGAAACACATCTTTTATGAAAAAACGCGTCTTATTTTAAAGAATATTTTTCAAGAGCATACTATATCACCCAAAGTGATTTCTGGTTTGTCAAAATTTGAAGGCCAGTCATTTAACATATTTTGAATTGCAATTTGAAAGTTCTTCCGATATTCTTGTGGTGTTTCATAATAATATACAATAGTGTAATACCAAATATTTTTGTAATTTTTCTAAAATAAAACATATTAGAACTAATGTTTTCTAGATTTTATAAAACCTACCTTAATAAATTCGCAAAAGGATATAAAATCAAAAATCTCACTAATCCGATACAATTTGAGAACTTTAAAACTTGGAAATACAGGTAACTCAAATAAATTTTTTGAAGTTTCTGGTGTAAAATAGCATTCATGATTATTTTCCGGCATACTGAAAAAATTTTATTTTAAAATTAAAATTATATTATATTAATCAATTGTGTTCCATCGAACGAAGTTGGAGCTCGTAGTGTAAAGAGGGAGATCCCCCTCAAAAAAAATTTTTTTAACACAGAATTACAAGTGAGTGATGCGCGACGGACTGACATTGTGAATTCTTTTTCGTTGTGCGCTTGTCAAAATATCGTAAAAAAAATTAGCTTTCTGTTTAAAAAAAGACAACATTGATATGCAGTAAAATGGAAAGGCAACACCGAGATTATTCAAAAAATGATCTTACAAAATACAATAAATGACATTTGGAAGTTGTTCCATGATTCTTTCAAAGGGGACAAAATTTCCATCATTGAAAACAACAGTTATATGCTCCATACTAAAATCCTTAATCGTTTTAGAGGAAGTTAAAAAAAGATATTCTTCAAAGGTGAGGGTTTGATGCGATAAATGTAATATTTGAAAATCACATTTGTATATTTTGGAAAGCAATTTTGACACAATTATCGGATGTGGAGTACCATCGGCATTTGAAATACATTTTAATTCCTCAGTGAGCCAAAATCGGCGGCATTCTGAATCTGGAATCATGAATCCTGATAGGAAACTGAAACCCCATTTCTTAGAAAAATTGTTATAGTTAATCCAATGGTTATGTAGAATAACTAATTTTTTGGCATAAAAATATTTGCAGCATTTAATCAATTTTTGATAAACTTCTGGAGACGAAACATTTTTTATTATAAATTTGATGATATCTGATGGAAAGGAAAAACATTGAGGTTTTGATCCTTTTGTTGTAAAAAAATAATTTTCAAAATTACAATTTTGATGTTCAAAAAATGATGATAATTCCATAATTTAAGTTCAACTAAAAACAAGCTCTATTAAAAACTAACAGCAAAAAACAAAATGATTAATTAAAAGCAAATGTCTGCGCATAATATTAAAACAAAATGTTATTGCAAAATTCAAATAACACTTGAAATTTGTTGCCAGAGAAATGAAGAAAGTTATTTGAGACATTTTTTCAGAGCAAGAAGAAAGTTCGCAGCCTCTTTTATAAACAATGGTACTTGAGAAATCTTGTCTACCCATGCATTTTTTCTTTGGCATTCAAACTGACAATAGTTTGTTCGAACTAACTTTTTTTTGTGGATTTTTTTCTTTAATTAATGTTTTTATTAAGGTCTAAAATATACTGTGAAATGTATTTTTTTTTAAAGGTGTCAGTTGAAACGAATGCGGGTTAGCTTCAACTGATAAATTTTGTTTACGGTTAAAATTTAAATACATTATTTTAACAGAAAATAATCGTTTTAAGCGTTTTCAAAGCAAAATTATACATTTTCAAACAATTTTTACACGAAATTTTTTTATTTTTTTAAGCTTTTTTCACTGTTTTTAATTGAAAAAAATATTTTTTAACCCTCAGTAGTATTATGGAACTATCATCATTTTTTTATTTTATCAGTTGAAACTAACCCGCATTCGTTTCAACTGAAACCCTTAAAATAAATGTGCAATCAAAAAATATATTTTACAGTATATTTTAGACCTTAATAAATATTAATTGATGAAAAAATCGAGAAAAAAATTAGTTCAAACTAACTATTGTCAGTTTGAATGTCACTTTTACTCAGTTGGTTGCGAGCTCTGCTCTTTGGGTAGTTTTCATTCAAAAAAGTACAAAAAATACAAAAATGGTGTTATTTTTCCTCATTTATAAGCAAGAGGTCAAGACACACAAAGAAAATATAAATGTTTTTTACTGCATTAAAGTGCAGGAAAGACATTTGTAGCATTTAAAAAAAGCTCTGTTGCAACTTTTATAATTGTGCAAAAAAATTCAGCAAAATAAGATTTATTTGATAGTATAAAAATGGAATTCCTTTTTTTCAAGCAAATACAAATGTAAAAAATTTGATTCACTTTTTTGTTGCCAAATGTCAGGGAATTTCCGTAAGGTCCCTTTTTCATCGTTTCTCTCTTTTTATTCTTTTCTTTTATCCAAATAAAAAGGATACTGTAAATTTTTTTCTTCCTCTTACTTTATTTTTTTATTGTAATTTTCTTAACATGAAAATGAATGTCATCGTTCAAACCTTCTTTTCGTTGTTGATTTTCTCATGTCTTTTTTACTTTCGATGTTGCTTGGTTTTTATGTTCGTTTTGGTTCTAATAAATTAATCTTATTTATTATTACTGTTGATCCTGTTCTGGAGATTGGAGCCTCCAGAACGCCAAAAATTGGTCCAGAAATCTCTTTTTCAATAATAAGTTTATTATAAAACAGAACAATTAAACATCGGAAAAACAATAACAATAAATGTCACGTTTTTTCAAATAACACATTGAATTCAGTATAATTTTACTTTGATTTTAATAAACTTTATTATTCCATTTCGTTGTGCAATTTGGACGTAACATATTGTTATATCCGAGCGATAAGATAATAACGAGATATATTTATTAAAGAGATAAATAAATATATATTTCCAAATATTAAAAAAAACAGCACACACACACCTTTTTCCCCAATTTGAACCATTGGAGTATCAAATGGGCGCGCTCGGCAAAGTGACGCGTGGGGGACTCGAACCTGCTTATGTTGAGTCCCCCACGGTTCTGATGGGAGCGCGCCCAACCACTTGTCTATGCGTGCTATACAAATTTGTTGACAAAACTTTCCTTTATGAAAAAAGAAGTTTTCCAGGGCAAAAAAAATTGCGTTAATATAAAAATATACAAAAACATTGCATCTCTTTAATGATTAAAGATAAAAATAAATATTTCTTGACTTTTTTTTATTATAATTTCTGTTTTTTGTTGTATTCTGCTCTTTTCAGAAACAAAATCATTATCCCAAAAACAAATATATATTTTTCAAATGCATTTATTTATTATTATTTAATTTTATTTGTAACATCTACAATACATATAAAATACAGCAATAAACTTAATAAAAAACAAATCAAGAGATAAAGCAGCAGCAAAGAGAGAAAAAAGAGGCAAAAGGTAGAAAGATGATGATTAAAATTCAGGATAATACTGACGTTCTTTTGCAATTTGTGTAAGTTTATTAAGACGTTTTTCTCAATGACAATCAAGATCATAGGTTTATCATCAACAAGATAACATTCAGGCCGACGACAACAATTACATGTAAAGTAACGAGGATGCCAATGCTTATATAATGCAAATAAACAAGTATCAATAAGAATTTCATGACAACCTAAAACAAAAAAAGAAGGGTTAAAATGTGTTACAGATGAAGAAGAAAAAAAAGACATACCAGCACATTTAGGATTGAAACGTTCAGCAAAACAATGAACACAATAAGCATGATTATCAGCAGCCTAAAAAATTATCATATATATTCTGGAAATAGACCTATAGAAAACAAAAAATCAAACTTTGTCGAAAGAAAAAAAAGCATTTTTGTGCAAATTTTTAATTCCAACTCCAAAAATGCATTCAGTTTATTCCCAAAAAGTCGCTCTCAACCATCACCGCTCAATTTTCAGCTCTCAAAAATCAAAGAAAAACAAAAACTTACTTGAAAAGTTTGACGAATTGGTATTTTGCAGCCATTACTTAGAAAATAATCAGGATGTCATAGACGATTCATTGCAACAATAGCTTCTTCACCAAGGGATGAATTACAAAGTGCACAATTTCGTCGATCATCACCACCACTTCAACCACTTCCAACAACACCATTTGATGCAGCAACTAAAAATTGTTTTTGATGTTGCTTTGTTGATTTATTTTGATGATTATGTTGTTGTTGATGTTGATAATGATGAGATAAATATATACCACCAGAATTATTGGCTCCATTTCCTGCTGGAGGCCCCATTTTTTTGTATCTGTTTAAAAAAATAGCAGTGGCCCGTCTTTCAAAACAGAAACGCATTTTCATTGCTTGTTCGTGGTGAGACATATTTTAGAACGACTGGATTTTTTTTGATCGTACAATTTGAATTAGAGTTGGCCAGTGGTAAATTTACCGAAGGGTAATTTACCGGTAAATAATAACATTTGTGTGTAGGAGAAATGAGAAAATTTTTAGAAAAATGATGAAAATTTTCAAAAATAGATTTTCATCAAAATTTTTTCGGAGACGGATATACTAAGCATTAAGGAAATTACTGTATTCTTCTTCCAAAAAGAAAAAAGCGTTGTTACCCCTCCCAATTTTTTTTTATGTTTTTTTGATCAATGTAATAAAAAATATACTGTTTTTTTTGATCATTTTTGTTTTATCGTCGTTATTTTTACGTACATCCGTAAAATGCTTTTTTATTAACGGACCGTCGATTTTTTATTCATTAAACTTAAAAAATATGAATACTTAATATTTTAAAGATTTAAATTCTTTTTTATCAAACTTTTTTTTGCTTCAAGAAAAACTTATTTTCCTTAAAATGAAATTCTTAACTTTGGCATTTTTTTTTTTATTTTCAAATATGCCAATTCATCAGTGTATTTTGAAGCAATTCCAATCGATAACTGTTTCACAATTTCAATGTGCTATTAACAGCACTGTTGAGAAGCCCCTCCGAACAACTAAAATATTATATTGGTTGAATTTGGACATCTAATGGAATACCTGATAAAACAGGATTTTGAAAAATCAAAAATTTTTTAACTGCAACAAAATATTTTTTCGTCCCACAAGGATATATGTTTCCATGTGTTGCAGAAGGTTGTGCATCAGTATCTGATTAAGTGTGAACTACTTGGAATTCTATGAAATCATGTTTGAATACTTTCAGTTTTGTTCTCTGTGTTGATGTTGAAAATGAAAATACTGCAAATCAATTTTTTATTCGAAAATTAATTTCATTTTTTACCTAAGAATAAGTATCAGAAAAATGCATCAAAAATATTTGCAACTTTCATCATAAAACATCATTTATAAACTTTTATGTTAAAAAAAGATTTTATTTAAATTTATTTATTAAATAACGTCTTCATTGCCAAGTATAAAATTTATACTGGGTTACAAGGACGTCAGCAGGAATTTTTTTCAGGGGGAGCACATGCGTTTCGGGGGGCACGCCTTTGATCTTTGCCGCCGTTTAACACAGAGCGGCAAAACTTCAAAGGAAATTCTCGAATTTCGGGGGGCACGTGCCCCAGTTGCCCCCCCCCCCCCCCCCCCCCCCCGCTGACGTCCTTGCTTGGTTATAAAAGTTTTCATTTTTACCAAAAAAACAAGCTTTGATATTAAATATTTTTCTGACAGTCAGACAAAAAAAATTGGTCTTTTTCTTTCTTGCATTTTTTGCCCCAAATTTTTCCATATATTTTTTATTTCATATGCAAAAATGCAACACTTTATTTTTTGGAAATTTCTTGAATATTTTAGTTTCTGAAACTTGCAAAAAAGTCATAACTGCAAAAATATATTTGACATAATAAAACAGAAAAATTCGTTTAAAGATGATTCAGGTCAAAAAATGAACTCCAAAAACCCTTAGTAAAAAAATGTAAATGATTAAAACTTCAGTGAACCAAAAATTTAAAAAAAATTAAACTGGTTGAGTTCCGACTAATTTCGTATTAAAATTAATCAATCCAAAATAAGAATATATTTTTTTTCCGAATTATATTTGTATTTTTCGAACAAATATTGGTTTATTCACTAAAATTTAATATTAATATTCAACAACAAAAAAAGGCACAAAAAAGAAGATAAAGTGATAGCAAAAATGACGTGAAATGAAAAAACAAATTGCATAGTCGATTGTGTGTGTTTCCTTTATAGACGTCAATGTTTATCTGAAAATTTTTACTGTTTTTGGTTTTAATTTAATGAGAAATACCTCATTAAACACATTTTTTTTATTAATCTTGTTTTATTCCCCGGTATTAAAAGTATGTAATAAATTTGGCAATGTTTAACAACTTTTGTTTTTTTATGAATTTTTTATTTTTAACAGTCTGGAACAAAATGCGGACGAATTTTAACTGTTATATTAAGACTTTAATGAGAAAAAAAAATTGTTTTCGGTCCCAGAAGTGATCGAATCCTTTCATCAATATTGCAAAAATTGTTTATCAAAAAACGTCTATATATTTTTGCAGCTAAAATTTGTTCAACCAAAAAAGTTACACAAACTTTTCGGGCATTCATTCTGCGTGTTTAAAAAGCAAACACAGACATAAAACCCCATGACATAAAAACCCTGACATAAAACCCCATGACATAAAACCCCATGACAAAAAACTCCATGACAAAAAACCAAAACCCCCGTGACATAAAACCCCATGACAAAAAACCCCCAAATATTAAATATTAAATTTAGTTCAATACAAAGAATGAACAAATTTTGTCACACTTATTTTTTGTTAATTTTTACCGGTTAATTTTGTGAAATTTTAATTAATAATTTTAATTAATCATAAAGATACCAAAGATGGATCAAATAAACTTATCGATGTCAAAAGCGATCTGCAGAAAGCTGTGTTGCTACTGCTACTGTTGAAGGCGATATTGTTACTCCAAAAGGAAGTCACAATCATTTGCCAAATATTGAAGAAATTGAAAAAAGAAAAACTTTGAAATAAATTTATGATCATGGATTAACAAGTTCTCGTGAAGCTCCAAAAAGTATTTTTAACGAAAATGTTGGTCAACTATCTTTTTATTTTTTTTTATTTTAAAAAAACATGGACAGGTTTCTTTTTTTATTAATTTAATTAGATTTTTTTAACGATTACTTTTAGGATATACTTATCGAAGACGTGAAAAGAATCCAAGATATACAATTGATGTCTGGAATGTTTATGAAACAACGATGAAAAGATGAAAGAGTTTTAAATGTTGTTCGAAATTTTAATATTGAAACTGTTTTGGATTTTTTGAAAAATGTAAATATTGCTTCTTCTACTGAATAAATATATATTTGGGGGTTTTTTGTCATGATGGGGTTTTTTGTCATGGGGTTTTTTGTCATGGGGGGTTTTAGGGGGTTTTTCGTCATGGGGTTTTATGTCATGGGGTTTTATGTCAGGGGTTTTATGTCATGGGGTTTTATGTAACGACCCCAAATTTTGTAGTATTTAAATTTTACAGAGATGTTTTTTTGTGCGAAGCAACGAACAATGATACAAATTTTTAGGAAATAAAAATACAGGTAAAAAATTCAGCTTTTTAAAATTTTACATGTTATCAGAAATGTTCGGAATTAACAATCATAAATAACGTTTTTTGATTTTCCTTTTTATTTTTAGATTTTAAAATTTCAACCAAGAAAGATTTTTACAAAAATAAAGGAAATAATAATAAATCAAACATATTTTTTATATGCATAAATAAAAACAAAAAATAAAATATTCAAAAGTTTTAAAAACGCTTAAAATTTATTCTTAAAAGAAATATGGTCATCATTTTAGAAAAAAAACCAATTGAAAAACAGATGGAAATTACAAAAAAGGCTTTTTTGCAAAAGGGAATGTTTTACCATTGAACATTTTAAAAGTACATACAAAATGAAGAAATACGTCTGTCGAAAAAACCTTTCTTTTTTTATAAGCAACATTTTTTTTGATGCCACATATGTTTCACTGCTGGCTGTATTCAAAAAAAAGTTTGTGTTTTGCAATAATATTTCTTATTTTTGTAGAAGATTACAATTTTACTAATCTTTTTTTGAATATTCTATGATTTTATAAACTTATTTGTTAATGAAAAAAATCATTGCTATAACTTTATTTTCTGGTCATTTTTCTGAATTAATGGACGTTTCTACTGTAGCAAAATGTTCATTATTTAAAAGAATTAACTTCACAAAAAGTTCACAATTTATTAGTAGAATAAATTTTTATAAAATGACCAACATTTTTGTTAGAATAAATTCATTTCGTAATTCTTGGATTTGAAAACTTAAAAAGAGAAAATAAATTGATTAAATATAAAACAGGATTTATTCACAAATCTTTTAATTCTTTTTGCTTTATAATTTATAAACTTCGTTTTTCCTCGAAAGCTTTCATTGAGATCCAGTGTTTTTTGTTTTCAAAACTGTTATTATTTATTAAAAACATATTTCTAAAAATAACGCTATGTCCAAATTTATGGAACAATACAGATTGAAAAAAAAGTAAAACTACTGTTTTCAAATAATGTTCTGAAAGAAATAACAAATTGTTTTTGTTATGCAAAGTAGGTGTTTTTGTAAATTCAACGAGCAAACAAACACTTTTGAAAGATTTCCTAACGAATTTGGTTTATAAAATATTTAAAATCAATAATTAAAAAGTTTTGGATGTTTTAAAAAAGAAAGTTCGATAAAAAAACACAGAGTTTTTAGAATACATTAGATCCAGAACAGTGTGAAAAGGCCAGTGAAGGTCAAAAGTGACGCGAGAGGGTATTTTCGTCACTTTTTTTCACAGTGTATAAAACAAATTTAACTTTCAAAAAAATCTGGAATTTTTTTGGCAATATCTGTCAAGAATGTGAAGGAGATATGTGTATAACAGAGTTGTTTTTAGTGAAAAACTTGCTGTTAATATTTAAGAATTGTAAAAACTCATCTCTAACAAACTTACAGACAATTAATAATGCCAAAGGATTATAAAAACCTTCAAAAAATGAACATATTCAACAAAAAGATATTGAGATCTCTGGGAGTTTAAAGTCTTTTGAGAATTTGCAATGGAATGCATGACATAGTAAATAACAAAACAAATTTGAAATAAAAGATTCAGTGAAGCTTGAATAAAT
The DNA here is from genome assembly GCA_034700145.1 of Panagrolaimus detritophagus. Lineage (NCBI taxonomy): Eukaryota > Metazoa > Nematoda > Chromadorea > Rhabditida > Panagrolaimidae > Panagrolaimus > Panagrolaimus detritophagus. The sequence goes on from JAQIXH010000016.1 coordinate 36,411, forward strand.
AAAATTAGATCTTGTTTTACTGTTATAATGTTTAACTGATTTTGTTTAAAAAGGTAGCGATATCGAAATATTGTAATTACAGTAAAAATAAAGGATATTGAAGCTGACGTAATAACAACTGCTGAACTTGATATGCTGTGATACTGAAAAATTGTTACTCTGTGGTTTTTGGATAAAATTCATTAAAATTGAAATCTTCTAAATTTTTGGCCCTGGCGCTGTTCTCATTTTGGCCACCTTCAAAAATATGGATAAAATCATTGAGCTTTACTTCAGAAATTAAAAGGGGGAGGAGTGGGAAAAATGAGGGGCTGTTTTTGTGAATGAATTGCTGAAGGGTGACAAAAACGAGAATAGTACCCCTCCTTCCTGAGCCAAGCCAGGAGTTCTGGAACCTGTTCAATTAGCCCAACCCCCCGCTTTACGCTAGTAGGTAAAATAATGACTGCAGGGCCATTGCTAAGGGTAAAAGCTGTAAGGCATGTACCCCCCAAAAATTAAAAGAATTCCTTTGCTATTTAGCACCATAGCGTTGGTGGCGGTAAAATACCTCTGGTATGCCCCACCACCTGTAATGCAAAGTGCCCTATCCGAAAGTATTTTATGGCTTCTGCCTTCAGTTATTGAGATTGAATAACAAAAACAATTTTATAGAAATGTCAAAATTCAAATGTTAAAAAATATTTCCTAATTCAAGAGGTTTTAAATAGCAGTACAAAAAAAGTCATGTTTAACAAAATTATACATTTTAACTTCAAAAAAGTGAGCTTGATTTGGGCGTCACAAAATAATTATTGTGTACTTTGTAGATGAGCATAGCAGGCAGCTATTAGCCTCCCATGTAATTTAGTAAAAATCAGAAGCCCTGCTATTTGAGTGTTCAAATGGCACTCTAGAGAACTTAAAGCGTAGTACAAGACGTTTAAAAATATAGTTGTAAATTTTACAAGAACGAAATAAAAAGACTTCATTTTTAATATTGCAAATTATGAATGAAGGCTTTAATAGAAATGTTATCGAAAATATAAAAGAAGGGGAGCTGACAAATTTTGGTGTAAAGCACAACACTAAAAAAGCACGCTTAATGAGTACATTTTGAAGTTTTCATATACTAAATCCATTAATCCAAATAACAACTTGTTACAGTATGGTTCTTCGTTTTGTGCAATGTGGCACACCGACTGAGCCCTGACATCCCCGGGAGCCCCGGGTTTAATTGGAATTATTTAATTTAGAGTTTAAAAAACATTAATTATATACATTTTTACATTGAATTTTTATAACGAAGAACGCTAAGTTTCTGCATTTAAGAAAAACTCCGACAAAACAAACTTAATTATTACAAAATTAAAACGTTATTTGACGAATTTTAAAAAGACAAATTTGAAATAAATGATGTTTTTATTTATTGCAAAAATTTGATTCTTGTGATAAAAAAATCAGTTAACAATTTTGATCATTTTGGACATGTGTTTATGCATTATATAAAGATTACTATCCAATTAATTTCATTTTTGTATAACGAAACAAAAACATTTTTACATTATTTTATTAGTGATATAAAGTGTTACTTGTTCAATTTTTTTTGCATATCACTTTGCTTTTTTGTTGAAAGGGACCCAAAAAGACTCATGAGAAAATATAATTAAAACAGGAAAATATCTATATCAAAATATTCAAATATTTTTTGTCAGAAAAAAACCACTTTGAAAAAACATGAAAAACTCTTTTTAAAAGCTTGCTTTCCTCTTTTTTTTGAACAACTTTTTTTTTTCACACGCCCACAACCGTTCTGATGTTGTTTTTGTCTGTGGGTGTTTTGAATTTGCGCTTTTCTTTTGAAATATCAGACAAAAAAATTGCTTTTTTTCTTCCTTGCTTTTCTTGCTCCAAATTTTTTCAAATAATTTTCATTTTATATGCTAAGATGCGACATTTTTTTAAGATTTTATTTGAATACTTTTGTTTTCTAAAACTTGCTAAAAAGTCATGTTGCGGAAAAATGTTTGACAAAATAAAACAGAACAATTCGTTTACAGATGGTTAAAAATTGAAAAAGCCATTAGTAAAAAAATGTAAACCATTTAAACTTCACTGAACTAGAAATTTAAAAAAGTAATAAAAGGTGTTGGTAAAAAAAATAAAATCAAATTGCACTTCTCTTTTATAAACAGCAGTGAAAAAAATAGAGAAAATTGATAAAAAATTTCAATTCATTAGTTAAATGATAACGAAATGTTTTTACGTTATTTTATTAATGTGCGTTGACGTACAGACATCGTTTCCCTTTTCCTTATCACTTTGGTTCTTTGCTGAAAGGAATTCAAAAAGACTGAAAACATAATTAAAACAGAAAATTATTTCAATCAAAATATTCAAATATTTTTTGTCACAGAAAAATCACCTTAAATAAATACGAAAAAATCTTCTTTATAAAAGCTCGTTTTTCCCTTTTTTTTGAACACCGTTTTTCTTTCACACCTCCCACAACCATCCGCAGATGTTGTTTTTGTCTTAAATTTGTCTGTTGCTATTTCGAAATATATGCTTTTCTTTTGAAATATCAGACAAAAAATTGCTCTTTTTCTTCCATGCTTCTTTTTGCTAAAAACTTTTTAGAGTGTTTTTCATTTCAAAATCAAAAAACATAGCTTTTCTTAGATTTTGTTTGAATATTTCAGCTTTCTAAAATTATGAAAAAAATGATCACAAAACAAATTTAATTATTACAAAATTTTTACGGTTTTTGATGAATTTTAAAAAGACAAATATCCGGATTTAAAAATCACTAATTAATAATAACCAAATTTAACTATTAAGTGATTAGGACTCGTTGGTTTGGCGAATAAAATAGTATCAAATGGCATTTCTATTTAATAAACAATTATCAAAAAATTAGAGATAATTGATATAAAATCTCAGTTTTGTACAATATCAAAAATTTTAGAATACTTTTATTAAAAAAACTTAAAGTTAAAAAGTTTTGTGTTCAACCATGTTTTATTTAGACTTTTAAAGGAGTTCAAAAGAAATTATGCAAACTTTTTTGTGACATCCATGTTCCATGAATTTTTTTATTGTACACATGATTTTCGTTTCCTATAAATAAATTTTTCATTCTTTTGTGAAAACCTTGTTTGACTGGCGGACGTATGTTTTCTTTTTTTCATTAATTTCAAAACAAAAGTTTTTAATATTAAATGAGTCGTGATTAAAAATTCCAGTCCATTGACGATTTGGAGCAACAATGAATTTTTTAGCTTCTGCATCAACGTGTTCGAACTGTTTTTTTTTCAGTTATGTACTTTGCTTAAATTTTGTAATAAATAACATATAATGGAAAAAGTGGCAGTTAATGAAACAAGAGATGACAAATCTTTTATTTTCATTCATCGAAATATTTTCATAGTTTTCATTATTTTGAACCTCTACTTTTATGAATTTTTCTATGACACTTACGTGAAATCTATCATGAGAAAAAAATGAATGCTATAATTTTTTAGAACAATAAAAATTATAGCAAAAATGAGTTTTAAAAGAATTGAAAAAATTTACACAAAGAAATTATAAATTTTTGAAATGTAAAATATAATTTATAGTTTTAACAAGTTTTTAAAAAAATGTCTGATTTTATAATAGAAGTTAGATAGCATAAATGTTTTTGCAGAAGATATTTTTCAGAAAATCTGTAAAAATGATATGATTACTAATGTAAAATGCAAACAAACAAAAATGCAAATGTTTTATATATTTTTGAAAGACTTTATTACACATATTACAAGCTTACAATAAAATACATAAAATATTTACGTTTTTTTTGACCTGACAAACCCAAAATATAATATAAATACCCGTAATATCGATTTTTTCTGTTTATTAAGTGTGTTTAACCTAATTTAAAAATGGTCCCTCTACAGGACAATTTTCACCCTAAAATGAGCCCGTTAAATTGCATTGATTTTTTTTAAATGACATAAAAGATATTTCACATTATTTATTAATGACGTAGTGGGTTATGTGTAATTCGATTTTCCTTTTTCTATATCACCTTAGTTCTTTGTTCCAAGGAACTTAAATAGATTTCCGCAAGAATATTAGAGCAAAAAATTATTTCAATCAAAATATTCAAATATTTTTCTACAGAAATAAAACGCAAAAATCTTTATTTGAAAACTCCATTTTCGCTTTTTTTGAATAACGTTTTTTCTTTCACACACATATCTATCCAAATGTGGTTTTTGTCTGTTGATATTTCAAAAGATATGCTTTTCTTTTGAAATATCAGACAAAAAAATTGCTCTTTTTCTTCTTTGCCACTTTTTGCTAAACACAAGCTTTTTTAGATTGTTTATGAAACATTTTTGAATGAAGAAATAATGAAACTCCTTGAGGGTGAAAAAAAATTTAAACTTTTATTGTACTTGAATTTCGTTTACATCTTTGATTAACAAAAAATTTAATAAATTAAAATAGATAATAATTTTAATTAAAATAAATTATGATTTCCATTTTTTCAACAAAGAAACGTTGTCAAAAGTAGAACAAAAAAACAAAAATTTCTCCTTTTGTTTGATGCGTTAAAACACAGAATTGGTCTCAACACGTATGATTCCACCCTTTGAGTTGGACTGCGTTTGGTTGAAGAATTTCTATGGTGCTTAACGTTTAACAAACTAGTAAAAAAATGATGCTCTTGTGAAATATTTTCGTTTTCAGTTTTTTTAGTTTCCAGAAACAGAACAAAATTTTTCACATTCACCGTTTTTTTTGATTATTTATATTTGCAATATTCGTTTTCGTTCAAAAAAGTAAATTTAAAAAATAAACATTTTACAAAATTAATTTAATTATTCGCTGAGTTATTTCCTTATAAACAAATGTTTCTTTTTGAAACAATTTAAATAAGCTTTTCGTTAAGATTGGTACTTCATTTTTTGTTCATATTTTTGTTATATTCGTATAGAAAATATTGTTCCCTTTTTTATTAGTGGCTTCAACACCATTACATTTATATTAATTATTAATCACTTTTTGAATAAAAGACCTTTCACAATATTTAAAAAAGAGCTTTAGAAACATTTTACAAAACTCAAATATTCAAACGAGCTTTTAAAAAAAATAGAAAAATATAAAATTGATTACGCTAAAAAAGAAAATTTTCAATAGTGCTGTTGCATTTTTATGCAACGACATATGTTTTAAAACACTGCCATAATATTTATCCACCCATATTTTGAAATAAAAATTATTTCTTCGGTGACAAATTTCGAAAAAACCTCGTTTCTTTTTTATTTTTGGTTGCCTTTTTTTACGGAAAAAGCTGCGGCCTTTTTTTGGAAATTTTTTTGAATATTTCAGTTTTCTAAAACTTGCTAAAAAGTCATCTGATAACAGCAAAATAAGTATTTGACGTAAAAAAACAGAACAATTCGCTTAAAAATGGTTAATAATGCAAGAAGTCATTAGTAAAAAAATGTAAATAATTTAAACTTCATTGAACTAAAAACTAAATTAAAGTAATAAAAGCTGTTTAATTCCAATACATTTTATACATTTTATTTTGGTCGGATAAGTTTTATATGAAAAAACAATCACACAAAACAAACTTAATTATTACAAAATTAAAACGTTATTTGATGAATTTTAAAAGGACAAATAATATCGGTGTTTAATAGTAACATATCCATTTTATTATTTTATTCAACGCAAAAAAAAAATTCTAACGAAATTTCATTTTTAAAGGATTAGAACTCGTTGGTTTGCCAAATAAAATAAAATCTGTTGCCCTTCTTTTTTATAAACAACAGTGAAGAAATTATAGAAAGTTGATAAAAAATTTCAGTTTATTAGTAAAATGATAACGGAATGTTTTTATATTATTTTATTAATGATTCATTTCATTGTTTGTTGTGAATTTCCCTTTTTCGATATCACTTTGATTGAAAGCAATTCAAAAAGACTCATGAAAACATAAAAAAAACCAGAAAAATATTTAAATTAAAATATTCAAATATTTTTCTTCAGCAGTAAAACGCTTTAAATAAATACGAAAAAATCTTTCTTTTAAAAGCTCTCTTTTCTCTTTTTTATGAACAATGTTTTTTTTTCACACGCGCACAACCATCCAAATGTTGTTTTTTTTTGTCTGTTGCTATTTCGAAATATTTGCTTTTCTTTTAAAATAACAGACAAAAAAATGCTCTTTTTCTTCCTTGCCTTTTTTCGCTTCAAATTTTTTTTTATGTCTTATCATAAAATGCAACACTTTGTTTTTTTAAATTTTGTTTGAATACTTTAGTTCTTTGAAATTTGCTAAAAAGTCATATAATTACTGCAAAAAAATATTTGACATAACAGTTCGTTTAAGGGGGGGAAGAAATACTACAAAAAATCATTAGTAAAGAAATTTAAATGATTTAAGCTTCACTGAACTTAAAATTCAAAAAAAATTCAACTGGTTGAGTTCCGGCTAATTTCATACTGAAATTAACCAATCAAAAATACAAATTAAATATTTCTTTAATTATATCTGTATTTAAATTTGTATGTCGTTATTCCGAAATTTGATCTTTTGTTTTGAAATGTCAGACAGAAAAAAACTGCTCTTTTTCTTTTTTGCTAAAAATTTTTTAGAGTGTTTTTCATTTTAAATTCAAAAAACATTGCTTTTCATAGATTTTTCTTTTTGGCGGTCATCTGCGTTTTTTCAAATTTACCGTACGGTGCATACATAAAATATAAAACTTTGCATTTTATTTTATTTTTTTTCAAACAACAAAACCGTTAATTATCAGGAAAAATATTATAAATGTCTTAATTCTCCGTGAAAAGTTTATTAAATTTGAAATAAATGATGTTTTTATTCATTGCTAAATTTAAATCTTGTGATAAATAAAATTAAAGTTCTATGGGAATACACCCGCCCACCCTTTTGAATTCTCAACTCACTGATTTAATGCAAATTAGCGAATGGGTTTTTTGAGGGGCAGAGGGGAGACGGAAAAAAACGCCAGTTCTATGATTGTTTTCATAAGTTCAAACATATTAAAAAAAATTTGATAAAATTTTAATATTACAATTTTATTCTTGTGATAAAAAAATCAGTTAACAATTTTTATCATTGTGGACATGTGTTAATGTATTATATAAAGATTACTACCCAAATAATTTAATTTCTGTTAGATGACACAAAAATTTTTTTTCATTATTTATTAATGAGTTGACGAGGTATTTTTAGCTTTTTCTTCCTTTTTCCATATCACTTTGATTCTTTGCTGAAAGTAACTCAAAAAGACTCGTGAAAACATAATTAAAACAGAAAATTATTTCAATCAAAATATTCAAATATTTTTCTTAAGCAACAAAACGCTTTAAATAAATACGAAAAAATATTTTTTATAAATACTGGTTTTTTCTTTTTTTTTGAACAATGTTTTTTCTTTTTCACACGCCCACAACCATCCGCAGATGTTGTTTTTATCTTAAATTTGTCTGTTGCTATTTCGAAATATATGGTTTTCTTTTGAAATAATAAAAATTGCCATTTTTCTTCCTTGCTTTTTTTGTTCCAAGTTTTTTAAAATATTTTTTATTTCGTATGCTAAAATGCAACACTTTATTTTTTTAGATTTAATTTGAATATTTTAGTTTTCTAAAACTTGCTAAAAAGTCATTTTGCAAAAAAAATATTTGACTTAATAAAACAGAACAATTCGTTTCAAATTCCAAAAACATTAGTAAAAAAATGTAAATGATCGGGAAAAGAAGAAAATGAGTTCAACAGTGCTCCACAAAACTATAAGATAATCCCCTAATTATATGAATCCGTAGAAGTGGAATTAGCCAAAACAGTTCACCAGTATTATTTTTACAGTAATAAATGTTAAAAAGTGCTTCCACAAAACTAAAAAATAACCTCAAGGAAAAAATTTTTAAAAGTAGGCCAAAAAAGCGGATGTATGGGTTATCCTGTACAGTTTTTTATGCTCGAAGACACCGGATTATTTGTAATATAACGAATTAATGTATCACGAAAAGGAAATGCTTGACGATGATATGTGGAACGGAAGGAAGTATTGTTGGAATAATATTTCATTAATATATCAGAAGGTGTTGTTTCAGAATTCGATAAATCCATTTTTTCAATTAAAATTTTTTTATTGCAAAAATACGACAAAAATGAGTTTTTGTAGGGAAATGAACGTAATGAAAAATGTTTAAAATGGAAAGAGAAAGTTAAAAGCCAAAACATATTGCAAAAAAAAGAATAATTGAAAAGATTTAAATCTCCGGAGATAGTAGGGTTGGGAAACCTCCAAAGATTTAAAAAAAGAGTGAGAGTCTCCCAATCACCAAAAATTTGCCACGCGGCCTCTCGTTCATTTGAATGATTTTCTCATAGCTCGCACGAGGAAATCATACCACCCCCAAAACAAATTAAATTTATACTCAAGGGCTGTTAGATTTAAAAAAACTGCTTGGGGGGATCGATAGCCTATATCATCGGATTTTAAAATGTGGTTTTGGAATTTCTACCG
>JAQIXH010000017.1:0-43045 GCA_034700145.1 Panagrolaimus detritophagus
AAATTTTTTACGTAAAATTTTTAGTTAAAAATTAAAAAAAACATTTAACGTAAAAATAAAATTTTAAGTTAAAAATTGTTTTTTGACTAGGTAGAATTGTAGTAAAACGCTATTAACTCAGAAATTTCATAATCCGGATATAATTTAATATTTATTAGATTTACAAAGAAGTCAAACAAGTATTTTTACGATAAGCTTACTTCGAATCACAATTTTTTAAAGTTAAAAAACGTAACCGTTGGTTCAGATAAGAAAGAATACGATATAGGAAAATAAAATGTAGCCTTTTGTTTGACACGGATTTTTTGTCACAAATACAGATTTGATCAAAGTCATTATAAATCAGAGACATTTCTGTTATACTTTTTTGAAGAAAAAAACCAAACACTTTGCACTTTTTTACATTTATTAATACATCGGTCGGAGTTCAGTATTTTGCTTTTGATATCTATTTGAATAAAAAGACTGAATGTAATTTTTATCATATTTTTCTTCCATTAGTTTTCTTTATTCTTTTGGATTTTGACTCCATTTTTTGCAATTTAGGATTTTTTAACCAAGTTTGATCTTCAATTTTTGTTTTTATTCCACTGAAAAGGGAATCCACATTTTTTAGAAAATTTCTTAGAAAGCATGTGGATTATTATTTAATTCCCTCATGTAATAAATTTCTTCGCTTCATATAATTGCATGTACAAATTTGTATATAAAACTATTTGGAATAAAAAGAGCGATATGTTTTTTAAAAATTTACAACTTTAAATACTTTTTTTCAATAAGATTAAACACAGATAAGGACTAAACGTCATTAAAAACACCAAACTATTCAAGGTATTTTTACCCAATAATTTTTTTTTACAATTTTCAGCAACTTTTTTCGGCCTTTATGATTTTATTTTCATTGTTGACTCTAAAAAAAAATTTGTCATTCTGTAATATTCCATTTTTTTAAATTCACTTGTCAATAAGTAGGTGCCATTTTCATTTTTTCTAACAATTTTTTATTCAGCAAAAGAAGCTTTTATTTTTTACAATAATATAGCCTCTTTTTCATCTTTTTTCCTCATAAAGCATAAAATTTTTTTATAAAACCTCATCCAAATTTCTGCATGATCAAACAATTTTTTAGCTAAATTGTGTATTTGATTAGTTTCATGCCTTTTCTGCTATTTTTCAAAGGTTCATTTTGCCATTTTTTATGTCATATGAGTAAAAAAATGGTTATGTGTGTTCTCAGATGCATTTCTCTCTTTTTAACTTTTTACTACCATGTAAAAATGACTTTGCTGTCTCATTTAAGCTTGTGCTATGTACAACTTTTTTTCTTAAATTCTTTTTTATAAATAGAAGGGAGATATAACCAACTGAAATTTTCTTTTTTGCCTTTGGCCATTTTGTATGGATTAACTGCAGCCTTTCATTTCTCTCTCTTTTTGTGTCAAAAGTCAAAAAAATTTGTCCTTCATTCTTTCTCTCATTTTCTTATTTTTTTTCCATAAAAATTTAATATAAAATATGAGACTCATACTGCGGTTTTTTATTTCAAAAATGCCATTAAAAAGTCAATCAAAATTTTTAAAATATAAGCTTTATTTCAATAAAAAAATGATACATATAAAATGTCCCCTTTTTTAATGATGATAAATTTTACCAAAGAAAACGTATGGTTTTCTTTTTTTTTCTTTGCATTTTAAATCAACAATATTTTTTTCTATAGCTTTCTTTTTATTTACTCACAAAGGTTTTTACGAAATTCTGTGAGAAACACATTTATTTATTGGTAACAATTCTGTTATTTTTTAACACTTTATGCTTTAACAAATTTTTGCTTTTATGGCTTTTTCATTGCTATGGAATTAAAAAAAATATTTTAATGCCTGTTATGTTGCTTTTTCATCATATTTCTTTTTCTGTTTTTGCTTGTAAAAACTGAGTAAGCCCGAAGTATAAAAACTCAAAAAAACAATCCATAATAGAAATATATGTATAAAAGAGTTTATGCTTTATTTATTTTTAAATTTCGTTCCATAAATTTATTGATGTAGGATTTTGTTGTTTTTGCAACAAAGAACAATTTATTAATTTGTTTTTGCAACAAAAAAAACTGTATTAACATTTTGATGGTATCTTTTGATACATAAATATGTTTTTTAAAAATCACATCCGTCTATTAGTGGTTTTTAAGCATGTTTTGTATCACTCCATAAAAAAGTTGATAATAAACTGTTTTTATCGGTAGCTTTTATACATGTTGTGTCATTGTTTCACTCTTCTTTCTTTCATTTTTTTAATTGAGGTTTTTTTCATTAAAATAATATTGCATTTTATTGATTGCCTTTGAATATACGTATGTCATTCTTTTATAAGCTTTTCTTTAAGCAACTACCTTTATACATTTTATTTTCTTGTTGTTTTTTTTGCTTTTTTGCTTGGATTGATTGTTTTATATAAAAGGGTTTTTGTTTGACGCATTTCTTCTTCGTAACTTTAAACTTTTTTTTTCTTTGCCTTTTTTTCAAACAGTCACGCTTTTCTAGCTTAAATATGAGATCAATTTTTTTCGGGAAGAAATCCATCAAATATAATAGCATTCTTCAAACCAACAAAAGAAGAATTGCGCACACTTAAATAAATGTAATGCAATTTTTTTCTTTCTTTAAATAAGAACGTTGCTTTAAGTGATGCGTCAAGACAGATCAATCTGAGATCTGAATGAGCCTCTAAAACATATTGGCTTAATATTTGTATGACAAAAATAAAAAACAATATAAAATTGGCTTGTTTTTCATATTTATGCATTTTCTACCATTAAGATTATCTTCAAAAAAGATTAATAGTCTCTCTGTGTTTTTTCCTTGTTCGTTAACTCTTAAAATTGACAAACAAACAACTAACATAAAAAAATGATATAATATGAAACACGACAAAAATGAATAAAAACGTAGGTGAGTCGTCGTAGCTTTGCACTCCTTTTCTTTTTTTGGTAAAAACGATTTTTACGTGAAATACTCGCGTGCGCGCCCCTCTGTTTTATGTTGTTCTTCTGACAAAATAAAAAAGGAATTTTCTGCATTTTTTACCAAAAAATCTCTCTTACTTTTGTTTTTCCTCTGTTTCTCTACATTTGTTACAATCGATTTTCAATTCCTATAAAAAAATAGTTTTTATTTAGCTTTTACTGTGATACTAATTTATTATTTAATAAAACGTTATACTTATGTGAAGATTCCTTTCTTTTTTATTTTTGAAAATTCTAAAATCTTGTTTTTTTTTCACTATGAGAAAGTATGTGCACATCTAAAATTATGATTTTTCATCTTGCATTTTTTATATCATTTTAAGAGAATACCTGTTAATGGGATAAATATGTACTGTAACCACTGACAAAATAAATGTTATGAAAAAAATCTCTCTTATTTTTTAATATTGAAAAAAAGTGTTTAAAAGCGTTAAGATTTTATTTCTTGTAACATTTTTATCGTTTTTTATAAATTCTAATTCGTTAGGCGTTTTCTGTTATATAAGTTTTATTCATATTAATTTCAGCATTTTTTGTTCCAATGGAAGACTCCTGTCTTCATGTCATTTTTTATAGTTTATTGTCAGAGACTCTCTTTTTTTTAACATATGCGCACCAATAAAGTTTAAAAAAACATCAATAGGAAGGAAATGTGTTGTTTTTTTGTGTAAAAAAGTCTTTGACTCAACGCAAATGCAATGACAGAAAAAAAACTTCGTTCTTAAGATAGAGGATTTTTTTCTTCTATTTTTATCTCACATATAGTTTTTTTTCCATAGATATATGCATATATGTGCCCAATGCATAAGCCAGTTATTGTCCCAAAAGACCCATAAAAGCTTTGGAATAATGTATTGGGAGAAGATGAGAAAAAAAATGAGGAAAATAGTGGTAGCAGAAGGATGGGCGTTTGCCTCGTTCTTTTTTCTTTTCTTCCGGTCATCCGATAGAATTTGAAAAATTGAGCAATTTACTTTAGTTTTTACTTGAGGCAAAAAGAAGAAGAAAAAGAGAGAAAACACAAGCGATAAGTGTGAAAAAACAAACGAACATTTTCTTTTAACGTTTCGATTGTTCCTTTTTTTTCTTTCTTCTACCAACTGCCGTTTACTTTACATTTGTTTTTGAAAGTCAAAAGTTGAATTTAAAAAGAATGCTGTTCGATGAGACAAGTCTTAAAACACCGAGAAAGTTACAATTTTAATTTATGAAACACTTTACTTTACTTAATAAATTTTATTATGTCAATAATGGCATTCTGTGTTGTTTTTTAAAAAATCTTTTTAAGATTAAATACCATTTAATCTATTTAAAATTTTCATATTTGATATTTTTACTTTTTTCTAGCACCAGAATTTGAATAACTGCTTTTTTCGTGCTTTTATAACTGCTTTGCTGACTTTAAAATGTTTGAATGATCTATACAACTCTAAAAAAGGGCGGAAAAAAGCATTTCACATGCCATTTTAATTTATTTCTTTTTATTTTTATGCTTGATCGGTGTCTTTTTGCTCCCCTTTTCTTTTAATCATTCACAAAGCATGTTCGCGTGTGTTTTCTATTTTTTTATTCTCCTGAATCATCCAGAGAATTAAAACTTTTTTTTTATTTTCAACTTCATGGCCCTCGTCGTTGGCTTTTTTTATAAAATAAAAATATTTTCAATAAACATTTTTAAGATTTCGATTTTTGTTAAACTTTTTTAAACTTTATGGATTTTTTCCTGCAGAGTTTTCGTTTTCAATTGCAATCTTCTCTGAAGGTGCTATTGTATTACACTTCCATCGATGACTTTGGCTATTAGCATCTATCATATATTGTTTAGTTTAGTGTTTTTAGAGATATTGTTGTTCAACTTTTCTTTTTTTCTGCATACATCACAACAGCTAAAAAGCAATAAATCAAGCAGTTGAAAATCAAAAAAACCATTAAAATTAATCATTTTTGTTGCTTAGCAAGAAAAAGGCTTTTTCTGAAAAAAACGTCTGTCAAGAAACAAAATTTAGCCTTCTTTGTCATACGCCAACGCAACAGAAGCCACTGGTTGCGTGTAGAATTTAACAACTAAGAAGAACATATTTTTATGAAATTTAAGAACGAGTACTCCGATTCTTGTTTAACAAATAAATAATGTCGTTCTTGTCTAATTAGCGAATTTTTCTTTAAAACCGTTTTATAAAGATTATTTTTATTTAAAACTGACACTTCGGTAAGAATCCTGAAATTAAAAGACTTTGAGGTACTGTTCGCGTATATAAATGTTATATTTATTGATTTGTATCTAATATTAAAACCTACATATTTTTAGTCAAATAAAAGTAAGTAAACCATTTTTCGTTGGCATTAAGCTGTCAAATTATTATCAATTATTTTAACAGCAAATTTATTAAAATTTCAAGAATTGACGGCAGCAACGCATACAACGGCAGCTGGACATCAAACCACGCCGTTGTGGCAGCGCATGCCGTCTGTGAACGCTTGTTAGGCCTTTTTGGTTAAAAAGAAAGAAGAAGAAAGCAGCGTCAGTTAAAGCTGAAAATATAAAAAAAAAGTAACAGGAAAAAAAGCACGACAACAACAACGACAAGCAAGCTTCCAAATCTTCACTTTGGTCGTCGTATTTGAAAAACAGCCAGTAAGCTAAACTACGAGCAAAGTGGGAGCAAGCGACCTCCTTCAAATAACGCCCTCTTCTTTTTCTTCTTCTTCTTCTTCTTACTTAGACTTTGCTGTAGTTGCCGACAATTGCATCGTCGGCGTTTTTTATTTTGCCATACACAATCATAACTTTTTAACTTCTCAATATTTTATTATATTATCTCTTTTTTCTTGAATTTTGTGAAATTCAAATTTCAAGTGCTGGGCATTTATTGTCCAGCCTTATCCAATTGCAATCATTATGGAAATAGAGAATATTGTTGCAAATACAGTTTATATAAAAGCAAGAGAAAGTAAGTTTAATTCAACATTCCTTCTTCTTTTCTTTTTTAAATCCTTTAATCATCTATCTTTATCCTTTTATAGGTGGTGGTCAAAAGAAGGGTAAAAGTAAAAAATGGAAAACTTATTTACAATTTCCACATTATAAGCAGTGTTTGTATTTAAAAAGTGAAATTGAGATGAGGTAAATTGTTTTAAGTACATTCAAGTTTTAAATTTGGCGAATAGGTCATTGTGATGTGTGCTGCTGCATGTTTTTTTTTCTGTGTAACTGCAACACAAAAAAAAACTTGTTCTGCGAAAACGCTTTTTTAGTGTTTCCGTTTTTATAAAATATTATCGGGTAATCACATCAACAAAAAAAAGAGAGTTAGGTTTGAACCATTTTTTCCTGTTTAGAGATTTTGATCAAAAATGGAATCAAGCAAAACATAACCCTATGACTTAAATTCTTTTCGCAAAAATTAAACAAAAAAATTTTCAATTATTCAAATTTTTTTTTCAGTTTTTCTTTTATTATCGAAAAGCAACCAATTGGAAAATTATTATTTCGAAAATTTTGTGAAGATAATCCACAATATGATAGCTGTTGCCTGTTTTTGCAAAAAGTTGAAGAATATGAAACAAGTGATGATGATGGTGAAACTCGTAGAAATTTGGCTAATTCAATTGCACAATTATTAGCTTTTTCAAATGGTGAAGTTCCATCTGTATGTTTTTTTTTCCTTTTCTTTCACCGCTGCTGATTATTAAAAGCAAAAAAGCCATGAATAAGAAAAAAAATGGTCATTAAATTTAAATAGAGCTTATTTATGCTTCATAACATTACATTTTTTAATAAAAAAAATTTCTGCGCAAAGGAAATGAAAACACTTTTCTATTACTCTATTTTTATGTAAAACTTTCTTTCAAAAATATGTCAAGCTAAAAAGTTTTTAAAGAAAGAAAAGTAGAAAAATATGCATCTTTGAAAATATGGAGAACGAAAATATTTTAATAAAAAGTTATACTTTGTTTTTTTAGTCATCAAAAGAAATAACGCAAGAATGGTGCAATTTTCTTACAGAACGGGTTGTTAATAATTGTTTGGCAGTTGCAGATTATGCAACGCATACATCTGAACCATCAAGTGATATATTTTCAGAGGCTTATAAGTAAGTAAAAGAAAAAGAAAAAGAAAAAAATAACAATGATATATTTTCACCCAAAGTGTTAAAAATAATATCATAAGATTTGTATGTTAAAAGTTTTTGCATTTTTATTTTTTAGGGAAATTCGAACATTTCTTGCTGGTGATCCATTTAAACAATTTATTGATTCAATATATTTTTATCGATATTTACAATGGAAATGGTTAGAAAAGCGTCCCGTTGATAAACATACATTCCGTTTATATCGTGTACTTGGAAAAGGTGGATTTGGTGAAGTATGTGCATGTCAAGTTCGAGCATCTGGAAAAATGTATGCATTGAAAAAATTAGAAAAGAAAAGAGTCAAAAAGAGACATGCTGAAACGCTTAGTTTAAATGAAAAACAGATATTGCAAAAAGTAAATTCACCATTTGTTGTTAGTTTGGCATACGCTTACGAAACAAAGGATGCATTATGTTTGGTATTAACACTTATGAACGGGGGTAAGAAAATAAATTTTATTTTAAAAGAAATTACGTGCATACAAAAAAATATTATTTTTGTTAAGCATCTATTTTTGAAGCATAGATTAAATTTTATATAAAGACTAAAAAAAGTTGACACATCAATATATTTTAGGTGACCTTAAGTTTCATTTATATAATCTTTCCCCCGGTGGATTTGATGAAAAACGTGTGCAGTTTTATGCTGCTGAAATTACGTTAGGTCTTCAACATTTACATCGAGAAAAAATATTATATCGTGATTTAAAACCAGAAAATATTTTATTAGATGATTTTGGACATGTTCGAATATCAGATTTGGGCCTTGCTGTTGAGCTCAAAGATAATGAACCAATTAAAGGAAGAGTGGGTACTGTAGGATATATGGGTATGTTTATTACAACTTTTGCATAAATATATGAATATGATTTTCATATTTTTTGTAATTCTATTTTTCACCTTTGCTTGTATCAAAAAACTGTCAATAAGAGCACAATGCCTTTTTTTGAAAATATTCTTTTTTTGGTGTAATTTTCCTTTTTACTATACTAAATGATATAAGTATTAATGTCATATGGGGGGAAAAGAATTCTAAGACTTGTTAATACTGTTTTAGCTATATTGCTTTTAAGCTGTAACAAATTTATTTTTACTCCAACAAAAAAAGAGAGAAGTAAATCTAATTTCCTTTCCAACAAAATTTCTCTTTTGTTTGTTACGCATCTGTGGTTATGCTTCAATCTTCTATTTTTCTTTTTTTTTCATTACAAACCACATTCGCAATTGTTTTGAGTGATACAGAAAGTGCAAATTGTGAAGAAATATGTTACACGAGCATATAAAAATAGAGACCAAAAAAGCTTTATATAGATAAAAATAATAAGACGTTAATTTTCAGCACCAGAAATTATAAAAAATGAAAAATATTCATATAGTGTTGATTGGTGGGGTGTCGGATGTTTGATTTATGAAATGATTGAAGGGAAAGTAAGTACTTTTTAAACTGTACAAACAACCAATGTACTAGAAAAATCTTCTATTCATTTAGGCACCTTTTCGTCAAAGAAAAGAAAAAGTTAAAAGAGAAGAGGTTGAAAGGCGTGTTCGAGAAGATCAGGAGAAATACAGTGAAAAATTCAGTGAAGCGGCTCGAACTCTTTGCCGAGGTTTATTACATAAAGAACCAAATTTTCGTCTTGGTTGTCGAAGAGTTGGTCCACCAGAAGATGGAGCAGAAGAAATGAAAGCTCATGCATTTTTCACTAACAGTGACCCAACAACAGGAAGAGAGCCGGTGCCATGGAAGAAAATGGAAGCCGGAAAGGTAAGTAAATATGAAAAAAATATTTCATGAAAAATCACATTTAATTTTTGGAGACATTTATTCAAAAGATTTATTTTGTTGCTTAAAACAAAGCATTTTTAATTGGTTTTAAAAAATTAAATTCATTATAAACATTTTAAATTTAAGCTTCTTCCACCATTTTGCCCGGATCCAAGAGCTGTATATGCAAAAGATGTTCTTGATATTGAACAATTTAGTACAGTTAAAGGTGTAAGATTAGATGCAAGCGATTCAAGCTTTTATGATAAATTTAACACTGGCTCAGTTTCAATTCCATGGCAAAGCGAAGTGAGTGAAAAATATTTATTGAAATAATTTACCGTTCGTATTTCAGATGATTGAAACTGAATGCTTTCAAGAACTTAATCAATTTTATGTTAACGGTCAGCTTGTAACTGATCTTCGTCCAGAATGCGTAAACTTGTCAAACCATAATTCAACTGCAAAAAATCCTGGATTTTTTTCAAAATTGTTTCGTCGAAAAGTTAGTTTTTTTTAGCTCTTTTCATTTATAACTTTTATACCTTATCATAGCTTATTATATAAGTTTGAACTGTAGAAAATTGCAGTACAAACTAATTTTATCGTTTTCCGAATATCGTAATTTTATTGTGTATAAATATAACATTTTTTAAATGAAAAAAAAGACTAAGATCACGGCAACTTTGATTTTACTTCTACAAATCTTCTATTATAACTTTCACCGTAATTTCTAGACATGAAATTTATCAACACCACAAAATTATGTGAATAACCGATTTCTTCTTTTTTTTGTTTCATCACAATTAAAACTTCTTCTTCCTTCTTCTACACAATTATTTTATATATCAAAAGCACACAAAGTTCTTTTTATTTCTCTGTTAGTTTTTTAACTCCTTTTTTTGAATTCATTTTTTTATTTACTGGCTTAATATATTGTCAAGCTATTGTATTTGTTGTCGTTACTAAAGCGAAAATGGTAAGCCCTGAAAGTTCTCCAAAAGCTGTTTAATCATTTGATCTATTTTATCCATCCCTGATATTGCTTTTATACCTAAAATCTATTGTTATTATATTACATGTTGCATTTTTTTACAACAGAAAAATTTGCTTGCTCCTTTAAAAATGAACCATTTCACAAAATTATTGGTACTTTATTTGCGCCTTCAGTTATTAAAACATAATAATTTTCGTTTATTTCATTTTTGTTTTTGAGCTAAAATATTTGGGGTCTGGATAAAACCTGGACTGGACTGATAAAACCTGGACTTTGCGGATAGATCCTGGACTGGAAAAAATGATATGTAATTATATTTTTTATACTTCCCCCCCCCATCAAAAATGAAGAGTCTGTAGCCGAAATTTGGTGTTATTTTTACATATCATTTTTTTTTGCAGTCCAGGATTTATCAGACCAGAGCTGGGTCCAGTCCAGATTTTGTCCAGACCCAAATATTTGCCCCGATTACTTGTAAAGAAAATTATAAATTTTATTTATCCATATACGCTTAGTGACGACAATTTGTAAATTTGTATTATTCTTTGTTAACATAGTGAAATATCTAACCAAAATAATTTAGGCTCGAAGCAATAGTGCATTTAATTCTACATCCCTTGGTTTACCAACAGCATCAAACACTTGCACATATTGCTTAAATAGATTAGACACGGGATGTGTTTGTCAAATGTGTAAAAGTTTACATGATTTACGTGATATATCAACATCAAAACAAAAACAAAAATCTGTAACATTAACAAAATTACGATCTCCACATGGTGAATCAACATCTTTTCTTGGAACAACTTCAAGCAATGCACATTCAATTAAAATAAATAATAGTTGTTCAGATTTAACAGATAAAAAAGTTATTCCATAATTATACATTTTGTAATGTTTTGTCTTTCTACTGTTTGTTCCGTTTCATTCTTCAAACATTATTTGAATTTTTATTGAAACCGATACAAACAGCAGAATGGTTATGGACTAAACGGGTTTTCCATTCTAAAAGTTGTTTTTTGTTTTTATATTCAATGTCTTTCTCTTACTAATTTTTTAAATCCTAAATTTGTATCCCCTTTTTTCTCTGTGTTTTTTTACTTCTTCGGTGCTAACTGCAAAACATCCGTTTTGGAAAAATTTTTTTTATCTATCTGTTTTTTATTGCCATTTAAAAATGACACTTTAATACTGTATACGCATGTGACTTTAATGTAAACTTTGGATTTTTGTTAAAATAAATTGTTATACGAAACTTTAAAATGCTATAATTTTTCATCTTTGATTTAACTTTTAATTTCTATGACAAACTAAAAAAATAGTTTAGTTTTTGTAAAATTGTTCACTCTAAAGAGAAAAGTTTTTGTTAAAATGCCACTGGAGCAAAAAAAAATAATAAAACAACAACATTTCTTTAATTTTCATAATAAATTATGACTCAAAAAACATTGATTTTTTTGACACTGCAAAGAAATTTGTACTGGATTGCAAATGAATTTGTTTATTAAGGGATCTGACGTCTACAAAAAACCCCGCCATTCCCTCCCTCAATTTTCTCTGATGTTTGCCGATTTTAAGGTGTGAAATTTTGCATGATCCCTTCTCTTCTTTAAAAATTTGTGATATCGGTATAAAGCAATCCCTAATAATATCAAAAAAAAATCTTTCATATACGGTTTCAAACTAATAAACAGCTATCAATAATAAATATTTTAGTGAAAATTCCTACCCCTTTTTCGGATACATTTTCCCCCTAATTTTTTAATACCTCCTTGTTTGGATGAAATAATCTGAAAGAAGGGGTAACTTTCATGCAAAAAAGGGAAGATAAAAAAGGTAAAATTATCCGAAAAAATGGGTATGAATAAATCCTATGCCAAAATTTAAGTAACTAATAACTGATCTGTGAGATTTGTCTCATTTGCGTGAGAAAAGGGTTGAAACAGAATTATTTTTTGAGAAAAGAAATTTTGTTTGCGTCAAAATATCCGGAATAATATCCAATTAAATTTATTCATAGGATATTATTCCTCATTACAAACAGAAGTATTTCATTTATATTAATTACTATTATTGCTTCGCTATTTATCACATTTAAATTTTGTAAAAATGGGCGGGAAAAATAATGGCAAATGGTGGTTTGTTCTTTCTTTAACCTTTTTATAGCAAAAAAAACGAACGTTAAAATTTTGCCTTTCCTTTTAATGGTGACTGCAAAAACAGACGGCAATTTTCAACAATGAAAAAAAAGTCCAGTTAAAAAATCAATTTTATATTTTTAGCATCTAACTTATTAACTACCTTAAAAAAGGTGTTTGCGTAGGTTATATGAAAAATATTTTTCTCGATTATTTGTTTGTAATCAATATCTTTTTCTCGGATAAGAAATTTAAAATCGTTTTTTGCTTGTGTGCGTGCGCGCTTATATTTGCTGGTTGATTTTGTAAATTTTTTCTGTTTTTTAGTAGGAAAATTTTTTTTTACAAATATGCTCAAAAATGTTGCTGCAGTTAGAAGTAAGTTTTTATTTTTCAGTATGCAAAGATTTATGTATATATTTTTAAGAATTGAAGGAGGACATTAAAGAAAGTCTAAAAGAAAAGAATCATGAGCACGCTTTTCAACGAACAATCAAACTTGCAAATCATTTTAAAGAAGATGGACAATATTTGCAAGCTTTTAAAGAATATGAAAATGCTAAATCATATATAAAACGATGCCCTCTTGAAAATAAAAAAGAATTCCATTATATCGCTGATAAAGGTTATATTGAAACTCTTTTTCAAAAAGGTAGACTTTTTTTCCGTTCTGTTTTTGCTTACAAAGAAAACTTGCCTCAAAAAGAAAATGTTTTTTTCACTGAAAGAAATGTTTGTGTCGAAGGTCGTTTGATCTGATTGTCCTCTCGACAAAGAACAAAAAAATCGGTCCTGTCAATTAAATTTCACAAAAATCGACAATTCAAAATCTTAATTTAAACCACTTGCTTTTTCGTCCTATTTTACGGCTATGATATTTTGATGAGGGTAAATCAAATAGCGAAGCTACATCTCAAAAGCGGTAAAGATCAAAGAGAAAAAAAGTGAGGGTTAAAATTTAGGATTTTATGGTGACTTCACGTCTAGAAGCTCTTTAATTAGGCGCAAAAATCTATCCAATCTGTCAGATTTTTTAAGATTAAAAACTTTGGGTATGTCATCTCCGAAAATCAATGGGGCATTTAATAAATTAAATAAACTAAATGCAATTTAATCTGATGATTTTTATAGGTAAAAATGCGAATTTAAAGAGACTACATCTGAAACTTTGATTTTTTTAAAGGAAATAATTTTTACAAAATTTGCAAAAAGCCGTTGCCATTAGATAATTAAAAAAACCAATAATTTGTTTTTAGGAGATGATAATGATAAAATTCTAAAACAGTTGGAAGACTTTGCTGAAGAGTATAGTGATAATAATTTTGAAACTAAAACAAAGCAAGAAATGTGCTACTTTATTTCATGGTCGTATTCATATTTAAACAATTTTGATAAAGTTTGTTTTTAGTTTTCTTTTTGATTCATAGAACACACGTGGGCAAGGTGTGGGGATAAAAATCGAAACTCGAACGATACCCAAAATCCGCAAAGGGTCCCTTACAAAAAAACTGACGATTCATTTTCAAAAACTGGAAAATTAACAGGGGGTACCCTTTGAATTTTTTTTACGACACTTGATTTTGGATTTTGCCTACGATACCCCCCAAAAAGTGGTCTACGAACCTACGATACCTAGGGGGGAAAAATCCCACCCTATCCCACCCCTTGCCCACGTGTGATGTCATAGAAGATAATTAATATATATATATATATAACTGTTTAGGCTAAATTATATGCTACAAAAGCATTAGAATTTTTAAAAGATTTTCAAATTAAAGATGCAGAATATGAATTTTGTAAAGCATCGACTTACCGTATGTTAGCAGATTTATCATTGGACGAAAAAAATTATAAAGATGCAAAAGATTACTGTGAAAAAGCGCTGAAATGCAAAGGGTTTGTTCTTTAAAAACAAAAATAAACATTCATATATGTATATTACAGAGTTCAAAATGATGCTAAACTGTATTATTCTTTATTGAACATTCAACGACATTATGCAAAAAGAGAAGATCGTCTTGCAATTTCACTGGAAATGGAAAAACTTTTTAATGGTCATAAAAATCAACTAAAACAAAAAAAATATAACACATATATTTGTTTACTGGAAGACCATTTTATTCATAAAAATTTCAAAAAAGCAGAAGAAGCTTATTTCATGCTTTACAAAGATCCTGAATGCTTAAAAAATGATATTAAAAATGAAGTTAAATCTGGTTTGGTTGTCTGTGAGTTATATTTTTTTTTGTTTAATTTTGGTTTCACTTTTTTTATAGTGTATCAAACAAAAAAACGGATGGATTTGATTAATGAGTTAAAACTTGCTTCTACTGTTGATTATAAAAGAATTGCTTTAATGTATGAAAGATGTTGCCAAGATTTAAGAAATTTATCTGTATTGGAAATTTTGGTACAATGTTATGAAATTATTTTAAAGCAAGTTTTTGTTTAGTTATTATTATACATATATACTACTGTACATGCTCTCGTAGCAATTTTTTGAAAATTGGTATCTAGGATCTCGAAAAAAGTCGCGACTAGTACTCTCTGCTTTAAAGTGTTTATGAAAATTTTACATTGAATCCAAAAACATTCAATCCGAAGTCGGGCAAAACATTGTTATTGTATAATTTTATGTACATTCATTCGTTTTTAGTATTTGTAAATTCATTGAAGGTGATGAAATGTATGGAGATCTTGAAATTTTTTGCAGAACTTTGACATATTTAATTGAAGTTTATTATGATCTTGGAACTTACAATAGAGTTTTGGGATATGAATTTATTGGATTTTATGACAAGGCTGCCTTTTATGGTACTTTATTATCAGAAGCACAAGAAAAAGCAGGTGTTTCAAAAAACAATTTAATAAAGACGAGATTAAATCAAGCAATCAAACAAGTATACTGTAGTATAAATTTTGAAGAAAAGAAAAAAGCGTTCACAGATGTCAAAAATTTTTTGGAAGATGATGTACAACAAGTAAGTTTGTTTTAATCGATGAAAATAATTAACGGCCTTTTTATATGCTAAATTTAGGTAAAATGGTATACAAATTACATTACACTCTTGGAAAATGATCCAGAAAATGTGCAAACTGAAAATATAACTGAATTGAAGGATAAATTAAGAGAATATGAAGAAAAGGTCAAAGGAATGAATATTGAATCACCAGGCGTTGAACGAATTTATACCGATGAATATGATGAATTTACAGAAGATGAAATTTTAAAATGTGTTGAAGAGAAAATGAAAACTTTTGAGAAAATTGAGAAATTAAAGAACAAGAAAAAGAATGTAAATACTACAAGTGGTGAAACTTATCTTCATACAGCTGTATTAAATGCAACATATGGTACTGTAGATGAACATATAAAGCTATTATTTGAAAAATGTGGATACGATTCAATTATTAATGTTCCCGATAATATTGGATTAACACCATTACATTTTGCTGTTTTATATTCAAATTTTGAAATTGCTGAATACTTATTGCAAAATCATGCTGAAGTAAATACTGCAACAATAAAAGAATTTAAACCAAATCCAAGTGATGATATAGTAGTAAGTTTTTGAAGGTGAATTGTATTTATTTATAATGTTTTTTAAGGTACTTTCTTCAACTACACCTCTCATGGAAGCTTGCTCACAAGGTAATGCAAAAATGATCGAACTTCTCCTTCAATACAAAGCTGATCCATTAATGAAAGATAGCAAAGGAAATACTTCAATTAAATACCTTCAAAATGCTTTGCCACATGTTGATGAATCAAGACGTCCTGAACTTATTAATTTGTTAAATGTATTATAAAAATAAGGTGAAATCTTTTAGCTATTAAGAAATTTAAAATAAAAGCAATTTTATAGTAAAATTTCTGAAAGAAAAAAAAGAATAAAGACTTTATTATAAAGTATTTGACAAAATGAGGTTTCGCTTTAAATTTATTTTTTTAAACTAATTTTTGGTTGTTTAATTTTTTTATGTGTCTTTCTTTGAAAGTGTATATTTTTTGGCTTTAGCCATGTTTACGTTGTTTTAAGTAAAATCGGTATTTATTCAAAAATGGTTAGAATTACAATATGCCTTCACATAACAGTTATTTACAACTATAATTTTTTTATCCTTGATATAACAATAAATGTTTGCAAAATAATTATGTTTTGCTTTGAAGCTCGTAAACATTTCTTCCTCTTTATTTTCTCGCACAAAAAATGAACAATGTTATTTGATTTTTTATGTTACATAGAATTTTTTTCAAACAACAAACTATTTACCTTTTTTGCCTTGTTAACTTTTAAATCAATTCTTCTGTTTCCGTGTTTTTTGATACGACGTGATTGAAACGTAATTTTGTCTCAGAAATTTTGAACATTTTGCGTTTTTTAGCTCATGTCAAAATTTTTTTATTTTTTATTTTTGATATTTTTTGTGATATGGAGAAAAAGTAATGGACATAAAATTCTTATATTTTCACCAACAAATAGTAAAAGTCATATGATTTCAAACGGAAGAATTGCAGATACTTTAGCAAAAAATGGACACAATGTTGTTAGTTTTTTTTGTTTGATCGTTTAAAGTTTTAATTGAGTTTTGCATTATTTACGGTGTTTAAAGTGTTTTACACCCTTTTTTTAGACATTATTAGAAGCAGAATTTCGTGTACTTTCAAAAGATGTTAAATCAGCAAACATTGCACAACGATTAATTTTATCAGGATTTGATGCAAGTATTTTTGATGCAGGACAAGCTTCTCTCGTTTCAACAACATTTAATCCTCCATCAGGAATATTTGATCAATTTGGATATTCTAAGGATTTCTTTGATGCTTTTAATATTCAATGTGACAGTAAGCTTTCTTTTTTATTAACATATTAATTTAATTTTTGTAGAAATGTGGGAAATTCATCGAGAAAAATTGCTAAAACTTGCAGAAGAAAAATATGATATTCTTATGTCAGAACAACTTAATCTTTGTGGTGTTGGCCTTCAAGCGGCTTTAAAAATTAAAACAAATATTTGGATTTCAAGGTATGTTGATTTTTGGTACAATGTCTGATCATCGTCAGACATTATATTCTTTATAATATAACTTTACTTTATCAAAATATATAGTAAAGGTATATTATAAACAGCTTTTTTTATTATTTAGTTGTCCATTAGATGATCATATGGCATATATTCTTGGTGTTCCAACTCCTTTAAGCTTTGTTCCAACAGTAGGAGAGCTCTCTGTATCTGATCAAATGTCCATGTATGAAAGATTAAGGAATATTCTTGAATTTTGGAAAAATATTCGATCATATTATTATGGGATGTATGAAACGGATAAAATTTATCAAAAATATTTTGGCACATCATTTCCATCTGTCATTGAACTTGCAAGATCGTCTGCTCTTACATTTGTATTAGCCGATGAATTTCTTGATTTTCCTCGTCCAATTTTGCATACAACAATTTTTATTGGTGGTCATAGCTTGGATACTGTAAAACCTTTGTTATCAAGTGTAAGTGCTTTAAATAAAAATACATTTTCGAGCTTGTTATTGTGACTCCAATTTAAAAAAGTCCAACGAAACATATTCCTTAATTTTGTACATATAATTTTTTTTTTCAGGAATATGAAATGGAAATGAAAAAAGGTCAAAAAGGTGTTGTATTTTTTTCATTTGGAACAAATGTTGATACAACAGATTTACCAAAATCGTTTAAGCATCATTTTTTTGATGCAATAAAACATTTTCAAGATTATCATTTTATTGTCAAATTTGATTCCAAAGATAAAGATGCTGAATTGGAATCAAAGAATATACCAAATTGTAAATTAGTGATATGGGCTCCTCAACCAGCTATTCTTGCGCATCCAAAATGTAAATTATTTATTACTCATGGTGGATATAATTCTTTATTGGAATCTGTAAATAATGCAAAACCTTTGTTACTAATGCCTATTTTTGGAGATCAATGGAGGAATGCAATGTTAGCACAAAGAAATGGATTTGGAGTAGTTTTTGAGAAGCGAAATCTTTTGACTTCATCAGTGGAATTTATCAATGTTTTAAATGAAATGTTAACAAATTCAAGGCATGATAATTTTTATTTTATAAATTTACCCAAAGCTTAAATAATTGTTTTTCAGCTATCAAAAACAAAGTAAACGAATGCAAAAACTTGTTAACACAAAACCAATGAATGCCACGCAACGTTTGCTTTCTTATACTAAATTTATTGGAGATAATGATGGAATATTACCAGAATTATATATTGTTGGAAGTCGTTTAAATTTGATAGTCTATTATAATATTGATGTTTTTATGGTTATATTTGCTGTTACTGTAATTATTCCATTGGTTATTCTTGCTGCTACAATTTATTCTTTTCGACAATACTTGAATAAATCGAAAGAAAATCGTCAAAAAAGAGGTGGTTCTATCAGTGATAAAAAACGCGGGTAGAATATACTAGATTACTTATTTATAATTTGCATTATTAATAATTTTCAAATGTTTGTAGTAAATTGATAAAATTATTTTTGTAAAATTATTTTATTTTCGAGCATTAATAAAGTTTTTACGAGATCGCTCATTAAATATTATAACAGAATAGGTAAAAAAAATTGTTGAGATCGGTAATATACAAATATAAATATTTGATAAAAATGGGACATTTTAAGGTATCGTATCATTCAAGTATTTTTGATGGATACGGTTTTTAAATTCTAAAAGCAGCACAATAAAAAAAGTATTTGCAAAAAAATAAATCCCATTTTTATCAATATTTTTTAAACAAAATTAAATAATTTCTATCACTGGTTTCGATCGTTGTACTGTAATATTATTCATATTTAAAATAAAAATTTTATACGGAATCATGACCAGAATCATGACCACTGCAATGTGTAGTTGCACTAATTGGTGATGTATTTTGAAAATTTGGTGGCATTCTGACAGTGCCATCTGAATTTATCATTCCATGCGTAAACGAACCCGAATGATAATGGCTAACACCTGGAAGACTTCCACCACTATTTCCTCCACCAATCGTTGTCCGATCTGTGCTAATACTTCCCAATGCAGACGAAGATTCAATGGGAGAGTTAACGGTCATTTCAGATTTATGTGAAACCGAGGATGGATTCCAATATTGTTGAAGTGGACGATATTTACGGTCCCAAGGAGTTTCATATCTGAAAAAAGAAACAAAATAATAGTTTGAACATTTTCCATTTTTCAAGATCTTAATCGAAAAAAAAAACCCTTTATAAAAATGCACCAAAAATTAATCAAGTTTTGTCGTCTCTTTTTTTAAAAATTTCTTTTTGATTTTATCAAAAAAGTTTTTTTAAAAACTAACCGATGTTCCACAGATGGAGGAACCATGGGCATTGTGTAATGATGTTCATCATCTTCATAAGTTTGCCGATTTTTCAAAAGTGTTTGATGCATTGTTGAATGAAAATGATTTGGTGGAAGTGCACGCTGATGATATAAATTTCGATTAATACTTCTATCACTTTTTGTTCGCTTTAAACTGTTTCTTTTGCAACAATAAATGCAAATACAAATTATAACGCCGGTTACAGAAACAAAGAAAGATGCAACAAGAATCATAATAGAATATAAAAGTCCATTTTTTGCCATAAATGATGCCATATCAATATTCTCATTTTCAGGTTCAACCGAATTTGAAAGTGAAACATGTAAATTATGATCAGGACACCAGGGGCATCGTTCAAGGTGCTTTCGGACAGCAAATGTTGCATTAAAGCATTGCCCAACAAGTGTAAATTCAATTGGTGAATCATCAACTTGTGCCGGAACTTTTTTATAATCATTTACCAAATGACGTTTTGCACGAAGAGCCTATAAATATATTATTATTATTTATTTAAAAAAATTAGCTTTTTATTGACTCATTCCCCAGGTGTCCATTTTTTATGCCCGATCGACCTCTTGGTCATTAGTATTTCAACAATCTACCATAAGGTACAAAAAAGGTGATACATAAATTTTTTCATTCATTCAGACCAACTGTCGTGCAAAACAAAAGACTTTTGGTTTGTTTGTTATTTGTTGTATTCCAAAAAAAGAATGTAAAAGCTTGTCTATATTGTGATTGCATGCCATCCTTTTGTGCTGCAAATATTTTTATTCAAAAAATGCGCTGGATTTAAAAAAAAGAAAAGTAAGACAAAAGGTCGTGAGAATGACTTGTATGATTTTAGCCATTCTAATTTATATAAATTTAATTTTTCACTTGCTGTCTAGCATTCATGATTTCAGTGTTTTTCGTCAATGAAGATACGATTGTAATCTCTAAAGAATCATTCTTGCATAAAAAAGTTGTTCACTTTGCTTTTTAAATGGCTACTTTTGCTAGTGCTCACATTCAAGCAAATAGTATGTGTATTGAAGGGGGCACTTAAGTATCTGCGATTAACAACATACATAAAAAAGTTTACAAAAAAAGCTTTCTAATTTTGTATTTTTGTTGTAGAATAAACTGAGAAAATAACGGATAAAATTGAATAAGAGAAAAATGTAAACCTTATCTTGGGATTATCCAATAAAGAGGAGGTTTAACTTCAAGTATGTTTGCGTGGAAAAGAGTGAATTAATTAAGGAGTGGGGGGGGGGGGGGTGAGAAAATAATGCAGAAAAAAACAAAATAGAATTTTTTGTTTATTAACATTTTTGCTTTTAGAAAAAAAGAAAACAGATCAATTTTTTTTCAACCCTCTGACACAGGAAAACAGTTTCATTTAAAAACAAAATTTAAAATAGAAAATGGGTGAAAAAAATTACTTACCAATGCTTGACGCAAATATGCATTATCTGGTTGAAAAACTTTGGTTTCAGGTGATTGATCACAAACACGCGAAAAAGCAAAAGTAGGATCTTTTCCAACAATTTCAACGTTAAATGATACATATTTCGGTTCACCTGATGTCCAATAAGTTACAAATGTATGTTCACGGCCATCCTAAAAAAATAAACATTTGTGCGTGTCATTTTTTCATTTTTTTTTCTGCTCCTCATTTAAAGTTTTTTATTCTTTTTTTGGAGATAATTAAAGTTAAATGGCAAAAAGCTAATCAAAAAATAGTTATTCCATTCAAATAAAAAAAATAATTGCGTTAAAAATTTTGTAACAGACTTTTATGAACACAAAGGGAGGTAAGCGAAATCTGAGAGATTATTGCGCAACAGATCAAAAAAGAATGACCGATAGCCAATTTCCGGCACAGCGAATGCCGCGGCAGGCGTCAATTTTTTTTAATAAAAAGGTTGCCGAAAATTTGTTATTGTTTTGACCGATTTAGATTTAAGGTAATAAAGATACACAAAAAAGGGATCGGATTGTGTTGTGTTTCTTTTTTCAAAACCAACTTACTTTTGTCAAGTTTTCATTGATCGGCCAACTCATTGTTGGAGTTTCAGGTACATTGAGTAATGTTTGAATAACTTTAAAAGTCGGCTTTACACAATATTTTGTCGTTAAACATCCTGGAGCAAATTTAACTCCAATAAGCTCGGTTGTAAGCCAAAATGCGCCTTCTGGGGCTTTCATCCCTGATGCCATAACAGTTGTACTGGCTTTAACAAATGTTAAAAGTGACAGAATAAAAAGATGAAAATAAAGGATCTTCATGTTTTAAGAAGAATGAAAAACAAACAGAAAAATCACCCTACAAATTAAAGAATATTTTTAAAGGCATTGGTGATCAAACTTGAACACGCAAAAAAATTTATTTTTAAGCATAAAATAAAAGAAGAAAAAAAGATCGCGCGATACAAGAACGCAATGAGGAGAAAATAGAAGGAAATGTAAAAAAAAATGAGGAAGAAGAAGAACCGCCTTGCAGGAAGGAAAAAAAATCAACAGGAAGAATTTAACCTTAAGAGGAGATAAAAATTATAAGTTTATATGAAGAAAATTAGTTAAAGGTTAAGATAAGATTCGGTTAAAATCCGAAAATGTCACAAGTAAAGAAATTGAATTGGATAAAAAAATCTTGATAAGAAAATGTAATTTTGTCAAAAAGGTGCTAAGCTTGAGTTTGGGGTTTATATATGTTCGCAAGATCGTGGTAAAGATATGGTTATTAAAAGATTTACATCAAAAATAGTGAAAACGGATATATGCGCATAAATGATACGTAATGACCATGGCCGTGATTTCTGATTGATGGATTCAATGAGGTTGCAGTAGTTTTTTTTCATTTTGTGGCACATTGAAGGTCGGTTGGTTCACTGCCTTTTTCCTCTAATATAAGTACAATAGATGAACATTTGACATTCAACCTATTCATCAAATGAAAAAGAATAGAAGAAAAGTGAAACACTGTTTTTGGCGAAAAAATAAAGGAAGAGAAGGCATGATAATCACAAACGTCCGTGACCAGGAAACAAAGATAAACAAACAAAAAGAATTTTAACGGCACACGCGATGACACATTTTTATAATGCTTACTATGAAAGGAGAAAGATGGCATTTTTTTCTTCAACAAACTTATCATCACTAAAATTAATGAAAGTGTCTTTTGTTTGAGCAACCAAAATATGGTTTTTGAAAAAAAAAGCGTAGCGATTTTT
This sequence comes from Panagrolaimus detritophagus, assembly GCA_034700145.1. Lineage (NCBI taxonomy): Eukaryota > Metazoa > Nematoda > Chromadorea > Rhabditida > Panagrolaimidae > Panagrolaimus > Panagrolaimus detritophagus. The sequence continues at coordinate 22,645 of JAQIXH010000017.1, forward strand.
CATCATTTTGAAACAAAACAACAAAAAGGCATAAGCGGAAATAGAGTTCTCGCCTTAAAACGATGAGAATTCTATCAGTTGATGTATGCGCGAGAATGGGAAACATGCGCAAATTTTTTTAGGGCAATGTCAAGTGTGTGTAAAAACGGGAGTAAATTAAGTTTCCCAAAGTTTTGAGGAAAAATATTTTAAAAGGCGTTGCAAGCAATTATTTTTGAAACAATCACAGATTTTTATTGCATTAAAAAAATGTGTGAATAATTAAAATAGGGAATGAGAAAATTAGCCAACAGCAGAAAAATATAACAAAATATTTGACAGATGCCATTTTACATATTTTTCAAAAGAAGAGCAGACGTTGGTTACAATTTCTAATGGTTTTTAAAACAGGTTTTTCTCAAAAACCAAGCAAATTCATAATCGTTATTTTTAACGGTTGTTGTTTTTCTATATTTAAATTTTAACTCTTAAAGCTTCAAGTTCGAAAATTTTACAGTCTTTGATCTTAAAGTGGCGGAAATAAGCTAAAAAAAGTTTTAACAGGTAGCGAGGTCCATTTTTAAAGTGCACTTTCACTTTCATTGAAACCAAAGTTTACCTAAGATCGACGCCACACTTAGCGCCAAAAAATTTGACGGCGCCCTGTGGGGGGTCACAACAAGTTTTTTTACTCTTAATTTTTTTTTCTTCAACTGTAAGAATGAAGGGACCTAAAAACGTTGATCAAATATACCAAAAATCGGCAAATGTGTCATTAAGAAGAAAGTAAAGAATAAAAGCTTACAAATATCGCAAGAAAACGAAAAAGCGTTTGTAATCTGAGTAAGCTTTAATGCGCGGCGGACTTTTTTTCGAGTAATAATGAAGAAGAAGAAGATCGATGAACATTCATCACGCAAATTGCCGCAAAAACAAAAAAAAAACAAACGACAACTACTTTTATAGTAAAATAATAATTGAAAGGTGATAGTTTGAGTATAATGAGAGAAAAAAATCAAAAAAGAGGTTTGATTTGAATTTCTTTCTTTGTCTTAGCTTACAAGTTTCTTTATTCTGCTACTACCAACTGACCAGGACCGATCGTTATAAAATATAAAAGAAACAACAAAAAAGAATAATAAAAATAGAACAAGCTCGTAAATGCGCATTTTGTGGCATAAAAAATTGGATGATTTTTTCTAAACTTTAAAGTTTTATTTTCGGCAAAATTTTTTGTTGCCAATGTAATGAAAGCTAACAACTTTGAAACGTTAATTTTTTTAAACTTAAGCTACTAAAATATAAAATCGACGAAAAAACAACAACAATAATGAGTTTTTTTGAAATGAAAACCAATTATTTTTTTGTCCTTAACAAGCCACAAATCAAATTGTATCAAAAGAAACACGACTGTTCATTGTCTTTTTTAATAAATGGCAATATGTAAAGATAAAAAAGAAAAGCCATCATCAATCAGGAAGAAAATGAAAGAAAGAAAAAAGATGGAAAGTATGTTGTAACGCTTGTGTGGAACAATCGCGTTGCTCCTCCTGTTTTTTTGTTGTACTTAAGAAAGCTAACCCTACGTATGTTTATTACCTTTGAGGATGAAAGAAAAAATGCCGATAGCCAAAAGGAATATACTAAAGTTGTCCAGAATCAAAGAAAACAGGAAAAAATATATTTATATATAAAAGAATATGGAAATTGTTTTTTACTTGAAGCAATTTTTGGCACTCATGTGCAAACGAGTGCCATAACTGAAAAACAATTAAAAAACTTTCGACGCCTTTGATTGTCGGCAGATTTTTCTTGATAAAACATAAAGAGTAAAATGAAAAGGCTGCTTGAAATGTGTGGCAAGGCATTTTTTAAAGGATAAAGAAAGCAAAAGAATCTCCACATTTTTTGTAAAAAAAAGTATTAAAACTTAAAGTCAGTTTTAATGTTAATGTTAAACGCTAATAATCTTTCTGGTAAACAGTTGAAAAGAAGTACCATTACGAAAATTGAAACAGGAAAAAAAAGTAAAAATTGAATTTGATTCTTCTTCTTCACTGTTGAAAGATGATTTTTTCGTCTTCAATCCCCCATTTTTTTCTCTTCCTAAACACTTTCATGGGGCTAGTTTCTAAAGGATGCGGGAGCAGAAAAAAAGAGACGACCACAAGAAACAAAACCTTGCGCCCCTCTTCAGTCAAAGAAAAAAAGTGAAACCTCAAACCATTAAGCTGTGAAGTGGAAATATTCAATGTTTCACGATCATCTTCTTTTTTTCTCTCCCAAATGAATCTTTATCCTTGAGGCGAAGATGAGCTTTCAAGAAAACTTTGCGCAAATGTGCTGAAAATATTGAAGGAAACGAGCTTTAAAAAAGGTTATTGAGAGATTCTTTCAAGATAACATCTATCTATCTGGCTATATATTTACCTGCTGTGTTATAATATTTTATAAGTACACTAGAAACATATGAAGAGAAAAAAAACTATCTTTTTCTTTGCAAATAGCCTCATTTGAACACTTAAGCTTATGTTTTTTGGCGCTTTTTAAAACAAATATGGAAAGAAACAAGATCTTGTCAAAGCTTAAAAATAAAAATTTGCAACAAATTCTTTTTTTAAAAAAACATTATAAAAGACATTTTGAAAAACAAGCATTTGCCGTTAAGATATCAAATTATTTACATAACATCAATGCACAGACATAATAATAAACGCATCATTTTTCCTGGGAAAAAATATATAAGAAATTTTTTGGTTATATTAACATTCTTGGGTAAAACCGTTAGAAGAAGAATAACATTGAAAATCAAAAATTGCTATCGCAAATGCAAATGCTCAAAAAAAATTTTTATTAGTTTTCACAAAAGAAAAAAAACAGTCGTGTGCCAAAGATCTTTTACAAAATCCGCTTGAATACATACGAAAAAACGCAACATTTTTTATGTTTCTTTTATTTTGGAAGCGGCGTTCTCGATGACGATGATTTTGCTTAATCTCAAATGCCCATATGGGCAAAAGGCAAAGAACGGTTTCTTCTTCTTTGATCTTTTACGATCATTCATATGAAAAAAAAAGACGGAAGAAAAAAAATCTGCGCAAGATGTTTGTTGCATATTATTACTTAAAAAAGAACTAATAATATCAAAAGCAATAATATACTAAATGGATGTTTTTAAATAAAAAAGAAGATAATAAACCAAAACGAGCTCAAAATTTAAAAAAAGAAGAAAAAAAGTAGAATGGTCACTTTGGAATGAGTTTTTAAAAAAAAAAAAGAAACAAAGAGCCGATTAGCGGCACCTCATTTTTTTAGATACTTACCTTTGATTGAAAAGTGAGAAAGAAGAAAAAAGAAGGAGAGTTCGTAAGCATAAGAAAAAATAAATACTAAAAAAGTGAATTTTAAAGGAAAAAAGATTGTGGAAATTAAAGTTAAACATAGAAGCAAAATATTTTGTTTTTGGAACCTATCTTTGATGCAATCTTTGCCTACTTTTTTTCGTATTAAGCAAAGGCGATGTAACTTTTTTCTTTTTCTTTTCATTTCTGGATCTAATATAAAAGTCGAGGGCGCGACCTGACAATAGCTTGAAAATGATGGATCTTAAAAAAGATGAAGAAGAAAGGACGAAAAAACAATAAAAATAGCGCAACAGACGTCGGCATTTTAAAAAACTTTTAACTTCTTTTTTTCTTTTGTTCATTTTTTCATCTCATTTTCCGTTCAATCGAGCGAACTAATCTGCTCCGGTCCAATGATCCCTTTTCGATGGGTTTCTTTTTCAGTTCTTTTTTGTATCTGTCCCTTCTTAGTCCTTAAGGTTTTCTTCTTTTTAGTAACTCCGACGACAATGAAATATTACGCATGGAATATAGAGGCCCAACAGATGATTTAACTCTGTCAATCACCCCTGAAAAATAACTGCTACGAAAATTTAAGGGAAATGGGAAAAGAGGTTATTTAAACCAAACAAAATTTGAAAAAGCAGCATTTTGGGCAAAAAACGCATAGTTTAAAATATTTAAAAAAGTATCTTTTTGTTGTTCGAGTTTGTACGAGATAAAAGCAATTTTTTCTAAAAATCACCCTTTTACGAGGATTTTGGAAAAATGAAATTTCAAGTTTGAAGGCTAATTCGTTGCATATATACTAAATCGATGACTTAGAACACGAATTTAAACTCCATCGAAACTTAAAATCTTAGTATAATCATAGACCTTTTCAATAAAAATAGAATTCCGAAGCATAAAACTTGAATAATACAACTGAAAATTATTCATATGAAAATTAAACAAAAAAAAAGAAAAGATGCCATTGTTCTTTTCAATAATCTTGAATATATATAAAAATCCCTGTCAAGAGCCACTTGAACTTGAGAATAGAACAAAGGCAAGCGACTTATTACAATTGCTTTAAGTGAGCCAAAAAAAGATGCACTAATAATTAGTATGTATTTACTGCAGCTCCGCTTCCATCGAAAAATTGAGAAAAAATCTTTAAAAAATCCCCTTTTCTTCTTCTTCTTTTATTATTTTTTATAAGTTATAATAGCATGCAAACAAGGCACTTTTTTGCAATTTTATAAAACAATAAAACACGAAAAAAAACTCGATGCGCTTTTAAGCTTAAAAGTGGTGTTTTATTTTTTAAAAAACGTGTTAAGCTTTTAAAAATTCATGTTATTGTATAGAAAAAAAATTTGCGCAACGTAAACCTTTTATTAGTTAAACTTGAAACAAAACAAAAAAATGCTGTCAAATTATTAAAGAAATTAATGGTTTGTAAAATATGGATGATCGAAATATTTTTAATTAAATTTGTCTGAAAAAAAAAGCTTTTTTCATCACACTTTATCTTGTTTTTTAAAGAAAGAAATTAAACAAAAAAGACAACGGACTTTTTTAAAATTGAAAAATAAATAAATGTCCTTGTGGATGATTTTTTCTGTCAAAAAAAAGTAACTCCCAATTTGTAACTATTATTTTTTTTTAAAAATTATGTGGAATTGTGCAAAGTTATGAAGGAAAAAATTGCGGCATTCTTTTTTTGTTGAAGATAAACAGAGACAGAGAAAAAGAACGAGAGACATCTTCATAAAAGGTGACATCTGTCATCTAAAGTTGATCGGAAATTACTGACAAGCGTTCAATTTTTTGAAAAAATGTGTGAAGTTTATACATAAAAGGAATGGCCGAATTTTTTATGATTTAAAAAAAGTGTGCCTTTTTGGGCTGATAAAGATCAGAAAAAAGAAAGAAAATACAGTATAAACAATAATTAGGGAAAAATTTAGCCATTTTTACGGTTCCGAATAATATGAATTCGAAAAGCGAATTTTAATTTTAATCAAAAGTGTTTTTTTTTAATGAGACCCTTTGGGTAATACATACATTTAAAAACGCTTTTTTCTGCGTAAAAAAATACGATTTACGAAAAAGTTAGTTCTTATGAGAAAAACAATAAAAATATAAAAAAAATGAGTTCTAAACTAAAATCGTAGGAAATAAGCGATTAAAATCTTTTAGCAAAATGTTATAAATTTTGACAAATTTTTTTATTAGCAATTTAAGATGTCTCAAGAAAAGGGTTATTTTTCGTTACTTCTTTATTCTCTTCTCCTTTTTTTCTCTTTTTTGTTTTTCTCTTAATTCCACAACCCATCTATCTATACATTTGATGAATCCAATTTGATGGGATTAGCACTGTTTCCTAATGCGTAAAATAGTATATGCAAAAATAAAAATTTAAAACAAGTGCAATATTCTCACGCTTAAAAAAAATACGGTCGTTGTATGATAAATAAAAAAAAATTAGATCATTTTTTATACTGAAAAAAAAGATAGCAGCTCTCAGCATACGATAATAAAAAATAAAGTTGGCGACGATAATGAACTTATTGCCAACCTTTCGGATCATAAATATCATTTATAAGTAAAAAACCCGTTTTTTTCATGACTGTCGTAAAAAACAGTAATAAAAATATATGCCACTAAAATGAGTCTTTGAGAAAAAAAAAGATTGCCAAACTACTTGACTTATCTCGTTATTGTTTTTTTTTTCATTAGGTATTCATTTATTTGACTAAAATTTTAGTTTCCGACAAAAGAATAATGATTCTTATGAACCACTTTTGATTGAAATATTCAAGTCTTTGCAAAGATTAGCTTCCAGCTTCTCAACCAACGTCTTTCAAAAATGTGAGAAGAAAAAAAGGAGTTGCCCAATTTGTGTCATTTTTTGAATCAAATATCACAAAGTGTCAAATTTACAAGAATCTGAGAAATTACAAGCTCCATTTTATCTCACGATGTAAAAAAATGGTAGCAATTTGTATGTTAAAGCTTATGTATACATGTATGCAATTTTGGCAATCAAATTTTGAAAATCTCTTCTTTTTTTCTTCACAATGAAAATGCATTTTTAAGAGAAAAAAATAAATATGAAAACAAAAAAAAGGAGACAGCAAAATTGCTACTTGTCCATTAATGAAAAATTAGCTTCAATTGGTTAATTCCAGGGCACATGGAAAATGACCAGAGGTCAGAAAATGAATCTTTTTTGTTGGTTGCATTAATTATTGGGGACTTAAGCTTAAAACAACAAACAAAAATGTCTCAAAAAAAAGTGGGTTATATTTTAAAGTGCCAAATGCAACTTTACTCAATGACCCATTGTTTTATGTCTTAAAATCGCCGAAATACTGAAAGATTTTTGTTTGAAGTATAAATGACCCGCCAATTTTTTCAAACAAAAAACCTGCCAAAATTTTTCCTTTAAAAGATTCATCAAACAAAGCATTAAAATTAAGCATTTTTTAAGTTTTTTTTCTTCTATTGTTTCCAAGTTACCGCTCCCAAGAGATCACGCCGAGCCGCCAAAAGAGGAAAGATCCTGACAGTATTAGAAGACATTGACAAAAATGAGACATCAAGGAAAATCCCTTCGAATTTTTGGCCGTCATTGTTTTCGGATTTTAGCAATTTTAAAACTCTAAATGCGCGAACGGTTAACTTTTTTATTAAAACAAAAGCCCAACAAAAATCAACATAAAAAGGATGGCATTTGTTTTTATTTCCTTAGAGAACATTTTTTACTAAATCCGAGTGCATTCTCATTCTTGATGCCGCCTACTAAAAAACTACCCCCGAGGAAAAGTAATGAAATAAATTCCTTTAAAAAAAGAAAGAAAGAAAATTTTTTTGCTTGCTTTTGCATTTTTGCTTAAAATAAAGCTTTTGCAACGATCCGATTTCCTTGTTTAAATGTTGCCACTTTAAAAATGTATGCAAAAGTTTAACTTTTACTTAAACGGCAAAAAAGAAGCCGGAAATTAGCGAGCATTAAAAGCACTTGAAGAAATAAAAATATATGAATAAACTGTGTTTAAAAGATTGCAATCAAAAAATGAAACATATTATAAGCATTTTAGATAGTTACTGAGATAATATGGAATTAAGACAAAAGTAATGCCAAAAGAGAAAATCACATAAGTCAACATATATAGCCGGAAATGTAATATTTACCGACATTTTTCGCTTGCATTTTTTTTAAAAAGCAGTAAAGTTCACCTGTCTTGTTTCTTATTTTTTGTTGAAGCAAGATTTTCGAAGAAAGGTAAAAAAACTAATAATTAAAAAGCAACCCTCTATTGTCGGCATAATTCCCAAAAAAGAAAAGAAGTTAAAAATGGATTAGTGAATGAAACGGGATTAGATTCAACCATTGCGCATCCTTTGCCTTGGATTTGTATTTATAACAATAATACCGTATTTCATTGTCAAAAAAGGAAAGAAAAAAAGGGTATCGACGAATTGCGCGAAAAAAGGAGCAGAAATGAATAACTGCTAATTTGCATACGCATCAACAATACTTTTCGGTCATATGTGGAAACTTTCTTTTCTCTTCTGAAAAGAACAAAGGTATGCAAAATAGCATATGTCCTTGATTTTGGTCATTAAAATGACACTAATACTATTCATACAGGCCACGAAAAAAAAAGAAAAACTTTGTTGGTATAATAATTTTTTCTTAAAACAAAGTTTTCAGTTGACAAAAAACTAAGCAAACAAACAATACATTCTGTTCGTTATTTATTCAAATCGTCTGGTCAAGATTTAAAAAGAAATTTATATCCTGAAATATTTATTTACATATAATGCCTTAAGTTAAGCATGTATCTTTCTTTCTCTCTTCTAACTTGCTTTTTTTAGAAACTTTGTTTACCACTTTAAATTTTGCAACAATTTTACGCTTAAAGAACTCAAAATTTCTTTGATTCATTTTTTTTGTTAAAAAAAGAGAAAAAGCGATTATAACAAAAGCTTATGGATATCCTGAAATTTTTGAAGTATAACCAAAAATTGCGTTTGTTGTTTAAGACACGCAAGGGTGTTAGAAGAGCTCAATTATATATTTCATACACAATTGAAAGGGAGCAAGAAAAGAAATAAAGTTTTCTTCTGTTGCAAATTTTGGAAACAAATGTAAAAATCTTTTTTTCTGACACAAAAGAACTGCCATAATATCGGTTACAAGACTATAACAGGGAAAGAATGAAAAAAATAGAAAGAACAAAAAACTGTAATAAATGTTTTTACAACCAAAGATTTTAACTCAAAGATAAGTAAGTATGAGCAACTATTTAACATAAAAAAAGAGCGCAATGCTTTTCCATAAAAAGCCAAAGAGAAAATTTTGGAACTTTTGTTCCCTCAAGGGATATCAAAAAAGGAACGCATCAATTGCGAGAAAAAAAGTGTCGAGTAAACGATCATAAATGTTGTTTGATTGGTAAATCTTTAGGGAATATTCGATTAGCTTACATTTGTAAAACTTTTTTTCGACTAAAACTTTCAGGATAGATAAATTTTTGACCATTACATTTCAACAGTTTTGCTCTATCTAACATAAAGAATATGACAGATTACTCTGGGAAAAAAAGAGCTTCATTTTTTTTTGTTGCAACTGTGAATAATAAACAAGTGAAAAAAAGTAAGCGCGTTTTTTCATTCCCAAAACAGCCATTGCCTTTTTTTGCAAGTTTTGGTCATTTAGTCGTCACTAATCATTCATAGCTAATGTTTTGTGTTTTTGTTGCATTTTTTGTTGTGGATATATTTTTTGCAAAAAAAAATATATATATATAGAATGACCAATGGGCAATGGCTTGCGCTTGAAGGCAAATGAATCAAAAATACAATTTCTTTTTGCGCATAAAATGCAATTCAAGTCCTCTACAAGTGTATTTTTTCCTCAAATGAAATCCAATTCTTCAAGTCGTTAAGTGGAAAAAAGAAAAAAAGGAAGTGCTTAAACATCTCATTTTAATTTTTTTAACTTAATCATGCATATTCACGCAACTATAATTTAGAAAACGAAAAAGGCAGCATAAACTTTGAAATTTGGTGGCTCTCAAAAAAAATATTTAAAAAAAAATAAAACAAAAACTAATTCAGAAAAGGAAAAAAACAATCCGATAATCGACAACGAAAAAAGAAAGATGTGTAAATGAAAAAAATGATCAGTTTTTTATGCAGCTAGCAAAGTCCTTTCTAATATAATAACGTTGCCAAAAATAAAACTGAACGAAGAGGTTCAAGATTTACTTGAAAAATTACTTAAGCAAAAGAAAGAAACAAATGTCCAACTTACAATAGCTAGTTTTTCGTGAAGAAAAGGAATCTGACAGTGAGTGAAACCTTTCAAGATTTTCTTCGAATTAAAAAAGTTCTTAATAAAAATGTCTGATCAAAAATCCAGATGCTCAAATCAAATTAAAACAATTAGCAAAACGGAAAAAAAGCATACCACGCCCTTTTTTGTTCGCTGACAAAGAAAAAACAAGTTAGAGGCATTCCTTTAAGGATTATTTTCATTGTTTCATTTGAAAGACGTTATTTTTTGGTAAGTTAAGGGGGAATTTCAATGAATGGAGGTGGTCACTTTTCTTTGAGGGATAACACAATAACTGACAGCAAACACGCGTAAAATAGAATACAATGTTTTTTTGAAGAATGTGATATAACCTAAAGCATTTTTTATGGAAAAAATGTTTCATTCATTCTTCATCAGCCATTGTAAATAAAATTTTTTGTAGAAAAGTGTGAAAATAAAAAGGTTTATTAAATATGATAATTTATAAGATATTTATTGAATCATTAAAATCGGTTATTATTCGTTTAACAAAATTATTTACTTCTTAAATAAAAGAAATGTAAATTGCAGTTGAAGAAAACCATGCTATTTCAGTATAATAAAGAAAAAAGTGTTAGGTAACAAAAACATGGATATAATTGAGCATTTGACCTTTAGATTTTATTCAAAGCCAAAAGCTTATTCTTACACTTGGGTGCTTAAAATTGCGCAAAGAACAAAGACCGAAGCCGGTTCCGTTCAGTAAATTATAACCCTTGAATAAACTAAATCCATTTTATTTGAAAAATAAAAAAAGTAAGGCACTAAAGAAAAACAAAAATCAAATTTTTTAAAAATTTTCTATAATGGCCTAATAACATAAGTCTTGCTGTAAAAATTTAAAATATCAATGAATTAGAATTATGGTTTCTGGGACTGATTTTTTGTCATTCAACGATTGTTCCAGTTTTACTATTTTTTATTTTAAAAAAGCTAATTTATGAATTTGTGAAGATAAAAAAATGACTATCTTAGAAAAAAACACATTTTCCATTTTTCTTTACAAAAATGTCATGTTATCATTTAGGGCATATTGAGTGGCATATTTTAATGGATAGTTTTTCTCACATTCCAAAAATAAACAGCAAATTACCGGATCGACTTAACAAAAATAAATTTGGGAATTAACAACTTTGGTTATTATTATTTTTGTTTTAACTTAAAAAAAAGAAGATGTTTTAAAGAATATAATTTGTTTTAATGAAATTTTATAAATTATTTCATTGGGTTTAATTCCACAATTAATATTTTAACAAGCTACCCACTCGCTGGTGTGAGCGCTTTATTAACAAAGAGTTTAACAGGTGAGTTTACAACAGCTTAATCAAAAAGCTACATAAAATTATCATATTTTTATCATTTTATTTTTGGCATGTTTTAAATAAACCAAATTTATTAAGGGGCTCGTTTATCATAAGCATCATTTCTTTTTTCATGTTTTTACATTGTATACAAAATAGAATTTCTCAGCTTATTACTATGATGGATAAAGTAAATTAAAGGGTATCAAGTGTATCTAAATAAAGCCCCATGCGCTCGCCCGGTTATCATTTTATCATAACACACATTTTTATTTTTGCTTTAACAATTTTTTTGCAACTGACAAAAAAATATGTTAAATTTTATGCAAACCATCTATATTCAATTTTTAGTGCGTACATTTTTTCGTCATTTCCATTCAGCCTTCTTTTTTTCACATAGCTAAATCCCATTCCATAGTTAAAATCCACCCCAAACAACAACCAATCATCCTTTCAACAACATTAAAAAGGCCTCAACTGACGATTTTCCAATTGCATTCCTTTCCTTTTATTCATTTTTTGGCATTGTATTATTCATTTGCATTCAATTAGCATCGTTTTTTTCATTATTTTTTTACACCCCTTTAAACCGCTTAAACTGAATATTCCGGCAGTCTTCGGACACCGAGTAAAACTTTTCATTATCTCTATCAAATTTCCAACATTTTAAATCCAAACATGACATAGATAAAATATAGATCCTACAAACAAACAAACACGTTTTTAATTGGACAAATTGAAAAGTGGAAAATGTTAAAACAATATTTATCAAAATCCTTATGTGTATATCATTGATAATGGCTGATCCTCATATGGTTAGTATTAATGAAAAATTTTAAAATTTGCACTTTGTGATACAGCATATTTCGTGGAGCTTATTCTGTTTTAATTTTAATTTAAAAAAAGCAAAAAAAAACTATTTTTTAATTTTGTTTTATTAAAGGTTCACTAATTACCATTTTATTGATATGTAATTACTTTTTTTTAGCTTCAATAACAATTTATTTAAAACTATTAATAAAAAATATATATGCTTTTGTGTGAATTAATATTTCCATCGCTGATCAGCTGCAGATCTGCTTGCTGCAGATTTTTTGCCATTTTTCTTTTTCTTTGTTAAATTTTTTGTTTTTGGACGTATTGAGCTAACATTACTACTATCAGTCATTATTTGATGATCAACATTCCCATACATTGTAGTATCTTTTATCTTTTTCATTTCTTCTTGTTGACGCTGTTGTTGCATTTGCTTTTGATACAAATGATTACCTTCAGGTACCCGAAGCTGAAGACCTTCAGATGTTGCAACAAGGGTTAAAACATTATTTGGCACGATTGGTGCACCACCTTAAATATTTATGTCACAAATATTTTTGACTAAAAAATCCTTACTTTTTGGCCGATGTCCATTGTTAGCCCAAGTTCCCATTGATCCCATTGTTGATCTTCGACAACAAACAAGGTTAACAAATTTTGTCCAAATATCTTGACATGATGCAAGAACAATTAATGGCATCACTAGGGGAAAAAAGAATCGGAGCCATGTAATTAATGTATCAGCATCTTGCGGAATTTCATATTCTTTTCCTTTTTGCAATATCTCTTTTGAATTATAAATCTAAAAATATGTTGTTTTTTTCAAATTTTTTTAATTCTTGAAAATACCTGAACAATAAAGCACATAACAATATATGGCCCTTGTAGAAGTAAATACGCAAGTGTAATAAATAACACAACTTTTCCAAGATGCAAATTTTCTTGTATTGTTCGAGTTTCCATAATAAATCCTTCATAATCTTGTGGCTTGACAGGAAGTGATCTCGGCTCATTTCCTTTTTTAAAGATATATCCGAAGCAACAAAGTAAAAAGATTAATGTAAAAATGTAAACTAAAATTTCGACAATATTGTATGCTAAGGCTGAATAACTAAAAATTATCCATTTTATACATTATTCTTTAAGGAAAATAACAAAAAAATGACCTTCCAATTGCACATAAATATCTAAAACGATAGCTTTTTACTGGGAATCCATTGAATGCCAAAGGAAGGGCGAATAATGCTGCAACAATTGTAAAACCAAAGAAGAAAACTATACAGTGATTGGCAGTAATTCGAACTTTCCATGATTCCATGAGACTTGTGGTTCGTTCCATTGCCATTATAACAAGCAAAAACAACATTTTTAAAAATGTATACTATAAACATTTTATTGTGAATGCATAAAGAAACTACTTTATTGGATTTTTTTAAATTTCTTACTTGTTGTACGATCGCATTTAACCGGCATAATCCGTCTCCAAATGTCCACGTTGTATTTGCAATATACATAACCGATACAAACATTACAAGAATTGTATCAACCAAATTCACAAAACCAGCCGAACAAATCATTATATACAAAATTGAATTTCTCAGCTTATAACTATAATGGATAAAGTAAATTCAAGGGTATCAAGTTTATCTAAATAATAAAATATTCTTACCTTGATAATATTGTTGCAATCAATAATGCATTTGTGATAAAACAAGCAATTACTAAAATTGCTAATAAAATTGATGTTGTTGCGGCTAAACTCGCTGAAGCGACATCTTTTAAAGCCCCATCAGCAATTGTATCCCCTGCCGCAACATATTCAATAGATTGAGATTCCATTTTATTTTGAATATGAAGCTAAATCTATATCTTCTTTTCGCTTTTTTATTCAACCAAAAGTTTAAAAGCCAATACTTTTTCCTTTTTATTTCATAATTTTTTTATTAGATTTTACGTAAAAATTTTATGTTGTCGTTTAAAACAAGAAAAAAGAAATGCTGCTTATGATAAGTGGTTGCTATGACAATTATGGCTTGCTACTTTTGTGTATAATTTCTTTCTTTTTTTGGTTTAAAATTTAAGTAAGCAACTGTAACCATGGTGAAAAGCCACAAAAACATGTTAAAAAAGTGTATCCATATGGTTTATTGTTAATAAAAATAACATTAAATTTTTACTCATGTGTTTACTACTAAAATTTATACACTAAAATAATAAGTAATTAATTAAACATCATTAAAGTCACAATGAAATTACTAAAGAAAAAATGAATTTATTATTATTAAAAAAGAAGACGCATTGTAAATGTAAATTTTTACATTCCCCATTCATCGTAGGCGGAACTTCCTTGAAAATTTTCATCAGAAACTGATTTTCGATTCTTGCTTACTGGGATTGTTCCCTGAAAAATTCGTGTTTACAGTATATCATAAAAAATATAAAAAAAGTAAAAACATTAGCAAAAAACATTGTATTAAAATAGACGAATTTGTTTCTTATCTTATACTAAAACTAAAATTTGAAATAACCTGTTCCCTTTCAAATTGCCATGATTCATAATCTCTTATGGCAACTTGAACAAATGATGTAACATAATGCTGTTCTTCAGTACGCTGATATTTTTGTAACATTTCAAGAGCCAATTCTTTGAATTCAACGAGATTCAAAGCTTCACATTCACCGACAAGTCTAAAAAATAAATGTGCATAATTGGGCGAAAAGAATAATACAAAGGTTGTCATTATTTTAAGAAAAAATATCACCGTGCTGTGCTTTCTTTTAGCTACAGTAATCGTACTTACTAGTGCCATTTTAGTAAGATCTTAATTTAAAAAAAAGAAAAAACTATTACTTTGCCAGATCATCGGGTTTACTTGGCAATGCTAGAGATGGGGCAAATTTCTCTTTTTTTAGGCGTAAATATGCAAGAATATGTCGAAATGTTTTAGCATCCCGATCAAGATAAATGTTACCACCTTTATCAGTTGCAATTGGTTTTGTTGCACCTATTAAACGATAAACATATTTTTCAACCCAAAAATAAAAGTTGCATACCCATTTTAAACCATTCTGCTAATTTACTTCTCGGATCTGCAACAAGATCCGTGCGTCGAACCTGTATAGTAATTATTACCCATTTTAAATGTAATTGTTATTACAATTCTAAAAACTTACGGTATATTTTTTACCTCCAACGTTAATATTAAGTATATCATCAGCATGCTTATTTCGTGACATTTCTTTTATTATAGCCTTTTGAGACGAATAACAAGGAATTTTTTAAAAAAAGATAGAAAATTGTGCAGACAGTGTTTTTCTGCTTTGCTTTTTAACAAAAAAAAGAAAATAGTTTTTTGAAGTTTTTGGGAGTGAATATGTGTGCTTGCAAGTTTTTAGCGTTTTTGAGTACTTTGGAAGAAGATAATTGGAGGTTGAAGCCCAATTTTGAACAATAGCCCTTTCCTTTTGAGGTTGGTTTTCTTTGGATTGAACAGAAAAGCTTTGCCTTTGACGTATAAATTTGGAAACAGAAGGGCTTTGCTTAAGCTTATTTTCAAGGAGGCTAAATTTTAGAACACGATGTCTCTGATTGCTAAAATCCGGAAAAATGATGGCAACAAAAGTTTTAAAATAACGATGCTTTTCTTTTCTATAAAATTGGCATCGAAATGAAAAAGCTAGACACCAAAACAAAGTTAAGAAACCGTTCTTTTTATAAATTTGGTTATTTACAAATAAAATGCAAAAAACACGTAACACAATCATTTTTGCATCAATGAACATTTATTTAAGGATTTAAAAAAAGAAGAGAAAAAAACTACTGGGTTGCCATTTTACAAATCTTTTTTATCCCTTTGAAATTCTTTTAAGAAGCTTTTAACCGTAAAATTATCAATAACATTTTTCAATGTTCAAAAGGTCTGACTCAGATGGTCGCTAACAAGTTCCTTATAGTTTTCAATGATTTAATTTAAGTAAACAAATTTAAGTTCTTTTTGGACGGGTGAGATAAAAATTTAACATTTGTCAAAATAGATTAATCTGGCCAAAAAAAATTTTTATACAACTTTTACTTACACAAAATTCAATTACAAACAAGTTCGATTTTTTCTTTGCAAAATTTTATGTCAAATTTGACAGTGCAGTCGTTTTTTTTTTCAATTACTCCAATTTATCATTAATTCCTTGATACCACAAACTAACAAAGTCAAAACCCAAGAGCATTACGAAAAAATGACGAAAACGTGTCTATTAGTTCGGTGTATTGTCTAATTGCAACCCTTAAACTCATTTCCTTTTTCTTCTTTTTTCTTCTATAAATCAAAAAGAAGTGTGCAAATAAATGTTTTTCAACAAATTATTTTACCCTTTGATTATCATTAATTTTGTCTAAAAACGTTTCAAATGTTTCAAAAGTTGTATGCAAAATATTTTTTTTCTTTTTTTTATAAATTTTTTATGTAAAAACATAAAAGAGATAAGATTGGTTCAAATGGATTTAATTTGTTTGAGACGTCTGAACAAATTTTTCACGTTTTGTTGCATTACCAAGTATAAAATTAGTTTCTCTTTCTTCTTCTAAACTTCCTGTCAGCAAAACAGAAAATGAAATTTTGCTTTTTGTCTGGGGTAAATAAAGGTTTAATTTAACGAAAAAAGAATCTTTGAAAAAACCGATGACCAAAATGAAATGGAAAAAAAGAGAAAGACAAAACTATCTGTTAAAGCGCTTTTATCTATTTCATTTTTATCTTTATCTCATATACATTCTCTTTCAAAAATTGAACGTAAAAATTTTCCTTTTTTTGATCAAATTGTGGTCTTACATAAATGTCTTATGACAATTTTGGCTTCAATTTTTTGAATTTAATCTTGTTTATATTATTTTTTAAATTACTTCTGCTATTTTTGGTGAGTAATTCTGACAAAATTTATTCATGTCTTACAAATTTTTTGTCTAACTCTAAATTAATTTCTTCAATTTCGAAAAACAAAATAAAAAAAACAATTTTTTTTATTTTTTTTCTAAAAGCAGCTTAAATTAAATTATGGTTGTATATAGGGTTTATCTCTAATCTTTTAAAAGCTAACATTAAAAAATAGCTGCAAATGAATTTTTTGATTATCAAAAATTTCGATTCTTTTTTATGCAGCTTCTTTTTTTTTGTTTTTGTAACCCTTTTGCTCAAACTACTGTAATAAAAACTTTTAAATTACATACGTGCTTATAATTTATCGTTTTATTTTTTTGTGTATTATAAATATTTTCAGTATTAAACTTAATGGGATGCTTTTAATTACCGTGTCATTGACGTTGATAATAATTAATAGAGTATGTGATGGTATTGAACATAATTTTGTTTCACAAAATGATTACAATGATCTTCATCAACATTTAACAGAAGTAAAAAGACGTGAAATTGCCGAAACTATTTTGACAGAAGTTGGACCACATGCGTCATCTTCAACAAAAATTTTTGATGAGGTATACTTTATAGTGAAATACAATTCTGTTTCTTTCTAAAACTTTGTAAAACATTAATTATGCTTTAGCAAACATACCGACGTGTGGTTCGTATAAGTCGTGAAAGACTTGACGAACGAGAACAAAATCGAAATCGACGGTATGTTCAGCGGAAGCAACGAAAAATTCGTGTAAAGCATTCGGTGGAAAATAATGGACATAGAACAACTTTTTCATTGGCAAAAACAACTACAATAAGTCTGGCATCAAAAAGTAAGTTTTACAGTAATGCAAAAAACACCTTTCTTTCTTTCTTTCTTTCTTTCTGCTTCTCTCCCGGGAATTATCCTTTCAAACAGACATCAAATGTACTGTTTACTGTAGAACAAAAATAGTAGTTTGGATAGACTTTTTATAAAATTTCATATATATGGTTTTGCCAAAAAGTCAGATTATCATCTACGAAAGTCAAAGATTTTACAAAAACATTTATCTAAAAAGAGCGATTATGATATTAGTTACATACTTTTAATATTTTCATACAAAAGAAATGCATTTTTTACAATCTCACATGATTAAAACATTAAATAAGCAAAAAGAAAATTTGAAAGTGTACACAACATTTTAATTTATACCGTAAACAAAAAAAATAGCTGTAAAAGATAATACAAAGGTATGACATTTTACACATTTTTTATGGTATTTAACTATTATAGAGCAAAAGACGCCAGGGATTTAACAAAATTTTGCCGATGTTTTTACTTTTAATTAATAAACAAAAAGCCGAAGACAATCAAAATAGATTCTCACAAAGTACAACCCTTTTTTAAACTTTTACAAAAATCTTTAGAAAAGCCCTGAACAAAAAATATTACGATAACTTACAAAAAGTTAAAAAAAATAAAAGGAAGAATAATTCCCAAACGAATTGTTTTTTATTGTATTAAAAAGAATAGCAAATGATATAACCTTTACCGAACGCCGTATATAAATAATTGTAAAAAGTTATTGTCAAATTTACATTAGATATTTTTCTGTTTCATTAAAAATAATAATGAATTGTGTTACGGTAATCTCGATCATTGTTTTTTGCTGCTTGTTAGTAACTGCTGATCCTGATTAGTATGACTGAAATTTTTATTTTTTTTTGAAAATGTTTAAGTTCTTTTAGCAATGAATGCGCTTTTACTGAGAATGAAATTCAATATAAACAATGTTTACTGAGAAAAGCTCATAAAGAAAATATATTCAAAAAACTTAAAGAATTGGGCGGGCAACCCTTAAATCCAAATATCAAAGATACAAGCGCATATTTAGCTGCATTAAAAAGACATCGAAAAGAACAAGCTTTTGATGACGTTTGTTTATTTTACAAATTTGGATATGCAAAAAGCTATTTTAGGAAAAATGTATGTTTCCACATTGCGATCCAGATGGCATTGTTAAAAGAATTGCATTAAAAATGAAAAAAGGTGTGGAAGTTAAAAATGGTGTCCATTATATTAAGTGAAGTTTAAGAACAATTGTTAAAATATAATAAATTAGCTCATAATTTTTTTAAAAAAATAAACAAAATATAAGATACAAAAATATTGATATTTTGAATTCTCAAATTTGTTTTAGTTTTGAATGTAATTACCTTCTCTTGAAAACTTAAAAAAATATTTTAATTGTGTAAATTTTAGCACCAGAAACTTATCCAGAAGATTCTAATCGTATTTGGTTTAATATTACAACTTTAACACAATACAATTTTGAAGAAGCAGCCGTACTCTATTATGTTGGGCGAATTAAAAAGCAATATCCAAATAAAAAATTCAAATCCAGCTTTTATTATTACACTTCGCCTACAGATATTTCGGAATACAGTGTCTCTACTATTGCTCGTGAACTTGACAATACAGTAAGTTATTGCATTTTTAAAATTTCTAATTGAATATTTTTAAAGACTGGTTTAATGGCTGAAGATCAAAATTGGGAATCATATGATATCACAGCATTAGTTCGAAATTGGATTGATAATCCTGAAAAGAATTTTGGTATTATGATTAAATTGACTATTGAAGATGATGACGGAAATGAAGAATATGGTGAAATGGTTGCATCAACAAAGCCACCAGCATATTTGGAAATTTCAAATACACGTTTTCGTGTAAAAGAAAAAAGAAATAGCATTGCACGATACAAGACTCCAGTTTGTGAAAGTACTCAAAATCATAAAAATACGTCTTGTTGTCTTTATCCATTTTCAGTAAGATTTTTTTAGAAATTTCCTTGAAAATGTTCCAAGTTTGGGTTTTAGCTTTCATTTGATGATTTTAATTGGTCATGGGTAATTGCTCCCAAAAAAATCGACTTCTTCTATTGTGCAGGTAAAAGCAATAAAAAATGGTAAAAAAAAGTAATATATAAATTTTTCAGGTTATTGTCAAGCTTCAAATCTTAAAGTAGCATTACATTCACAAGTTTTGTTCTTAAATAAGAATATGGAAATGTGCTGTGCTCCCGAATTATCTGATCCCATTGATATTCTTTACCAAGATCCCAATGGTAATCTTCAGTTAAAAACAATCCCAAATATGATTGTTCGATCATGCAGTTGTTCATGAACAAATCTTTCTTTTTCTTAAATCTTTTTACTATTGATATAAAGTATATTCTAGTCAATGCTAATTTTAATTTTTTCTTTCTATTGCTAAAGCATATGTGATTTTTATTATATCTGCTATAAATCCTTTGCTATTGTGATATAAAAAAATGAAAAGCATATAGTATGTAAACAGCAATTAAAACATAAAAAACATTTTTATTACTGTGTTTAACTACCAAAAAATAATACTAAAATGAAATAACAATGTAAGTAGGTATTAATATATCACATAGAAATAAATGGAATTTAAAAATTCACAACCAAAAAAAGGCAAGCAATACAAAAAAATAAAAAAATTTGATGAAAGTCTTTTATATTAAAGATAAGTTCTGCTATACATAAAAGAAGCTAATAAAAAAATGTTTAGTCTTCAAGATTTCTGAAGGATGTTTGCATTTTTTCATAAAGCTCATCGTATTCTTTCTTAATCTTTTCTTCACCGTCTTTAAGAGGATCTTTAAATTTCATTGATGAAAGTTCATACATTAAATCACC